>VYXB01003753.1:148806-296429 GCA_013397135.1 Pachyramphus minor
GGACATGGCACTTAGTGCCATGATCTAATAAACGGACTGGAGTTGGACCAAGGGTTGGACTTGATGATCTCTGAGGTCTTTTCCAACCCAATTGATTCTATGATTCTATGACTCCCTGAACCTGGATTATGGTCCTAAATGTGACAGCAATTAGAAGGATTTTTATAATAAATTGCCAACATCCAATCTATGGCACCTGGCATATAGCACCAAGCATGAATCTGAGTAACACATCAGAGGAGCTTCTTTATATCTCCCAAACTTTCTGCTTTTTCCCATGTCTCTTTATTATTTTGTTTTGCTTTATTTTGCTTTCAAACATTGATAAGAGTCTGAATAATTTCGCTGCTGTGAGGATCCTGGTCTCTCTGGACCTGTGCTGTTTCCTTCCTTCTGTTACCTTCACAAAGATCCACAGAAAAAAGTTTTTCATGTAGTTTTCTGTACTCTTTGACAAAGACAGCATTATGGTCTTAAAGGCCATCAATAAAAGCTGGATTTTGGCTTGTCCTTTCTTCCTCTTGCACCCTTTTTACCACCTGTCTATTCCTCTAAGCCCAGGGATGTGCTGTAGCCTGGATCTCCAGCAGTTTGTCCATGTCTATGAGCCCTGTTCACCTCCTTCTGTGGGGAAGAATGTACTGAGAACTATTAGATTTCGATTCTGGTAATGAAAACTGTATAAGTAACAATCTTTCAAAGGTATTTTTTAAAAATTATGAATGTTCAGCATGTTAAGGGACTGTATGAGGAACATCTGTTCAAAAAAATCTGGAGTACAGAAACAATGACTAACTTTTAAAGAATAGGAACTTTCCGTGAGGTTTTCAGTATATTTAGGGGTTTTTCTACTCCCTTTTTAACTTCCATAGAGCTTCTTCAAGAACGAGAAGTCTTTGTAATTATTCCAGGCAAGTACTCCTAGCACAGGGTTAGATGTCCTCAGTAGAAAACAAGAAAATGCCATACTAGCAAATTGACAGTAGTGAAGAGCTGTATATCTGGAATTAAAGTAACACACTTTGGCATTCTTATTGAAGGTTTCCATTCAGATCTAAAGTAAGCTTATGTTATGAATGGGAAAAGCAATTTTTATATAATTGCTCAAATGACAGTATTCTTGTAAGGTTTTGCTTTTGTATTTCCTTTCAGAAGGAAAATACATATTTTTTTTAATCTTCTGAGGAAAAGTTTGGTAGTGACTGAGGGATGGAAATATGAAATTTTCCTTTGGGTGACAGCATAAATTGTTCAAGCTAAAATTTTTAATTTTATTAATTGAATGACTGTACTTTTGAACTCCTATTTAAGAAAAAATTAGTAATTTTCCTATTTACTGTTAAACAGATTCACCTGTTCTTCTGTTAAGTGATATTGCAGACTGAGGATAGCATAATACAGGTCTTTCTGTGAGCATTAAAATTTTATGAGATCAGACCAATGGAGGAAAGAAAGATTAAGTTTATTATAAAAGCTTTTTGGAAAAAAACCCCCAAACATGGTAAAATCCAATTAATAAATCTTACAGTTTCTGCTTGACCTTAAAAAAATTCAGTATAATGATATACCGTAAGCCACAGCAAAACTAAATAACCTTTTTATTTATGGATCAGAAGTATCATTGTACATCAGCTGGCATCATTTTTGCTTGTGATATACAATAACAGCTTCCAAGGAAAGTCTGATACAGAAGGCTATCTCTCTGCTCTCATTTATGTCACAGAAACCACCATAAAATCATAAGTTTGAACAGCATTAGTGTTCATAGAATAGTAAAAAGCCTTGGATTGCAAGGGACCTTAAAGACTATCTCGTTCCAACCCCCTGCCATGGGCAGGATCACCTTCCACTAGAGCAGGTTGCTCAAAGCCCCTGTCCGTTGGTTTCTTCCTGACGTCAATCTAAACCTCTCCTCTTTAAGTTTAAAAACTTTCCCCTTTGTCCTGTCACTATGATAGGAAAGTATATCTCTACAGTCATGTTACCACTGCTTGTGAGATACCTTCCATATGTAGTTCATCTACAGAGAGACAAAGAGAAGGTTTCCTTTTACCTCTCTAGTTGATATTCTGCACTGAGCTCCAACCTTTGGATCAACAAAGCTTATAAGGGCTTGTTTCATTGCTGTTGTCCACGGTGGCAGCTGTATAAAGCCCTGAAGGTTTCCTCCCCTCCTAGTTAAAAATATATCGACATTTCCTCCCCATGAATCTTCTTGCCAGCCTTTGAAGAGGGCAGCCACCTCTGCAAGCAGTGCAGGAGATGATAGTCTTTGACCTCTCAGGTTCTTTTGCTTCTCTCTACTTTACTCTTTGTGAATATGTGTAGGAATGGAGAGAAGAGAGCTCATAACCTCAATTTTGTTCCACCAGTAGCTTTTTAGAGGACATGGCAATGTAAGTCATAAGATTGGCATAATATAATGGCCAACTGAGGTCAAAAACATGTTGGTAAGTTAGATGTACCAGACCAGATCTGAACTCAGTTACATAGCCATGAATGTGAAGATATGTAGTTTTTCAGAGGTGTGGAGGAGATCAAAATCCAGCACCTTATAACTAACATACATCATGCAGGTTAACACTTTATCTTTTGGATTATTAGACAGAATTATCCTAGACATAATGATGCAGCAAAGTCCAAACTATGTTGAGTATGCCAACAAAAGTTTGTTTTAATCCATCCATTATAGTTAAAACTAATAAGAATAATTTAAAATTATGAATGATTGACAACCAGGGAATAAAACTCAAAATTGAGGGTTAGTTTTGGCTATTATCTAAGCAGAGAAAACTGTCTTTTAGTATCAAATAGCTGTCCTGTTTAGGTGTCACAATAAATTTATCACCTCCAATAAAATGTAGAAAGTATTGTTGTTCTAATATTAGTGAAAGATGGTGTCCATTTAAATTAGATTTTTTTTCATTTCTAATTGGCTTAAAATCCAGTTCAGCTACAGCTCTTTCACTCATAACTTGTTTAAAGGATTCTAATTCTCATAGATAAATAGGCATCCTGACATTTTTCATTTTCATCCATCATTAAGTTTCTTATGGCTGAGGTTTCTGGTTGTGCATTGCCTTTCCAATATGCTATCAACTTCTGAAGTAACTGGGTTCAGATTGGATCCATTTATTTCATTCAGTGCCTTATCTGCCTCTTTCCCCCACTTTTTTAAGCACTGCCGAGGGTCATATTGAAAAACTATCTCCAATTCCAACTGAAATCAACCAGGAAATGGCTTTATTTTACTTTTAGCTGCGACTGGAATCAAACAGGACTGCATCATTTTATAAAATGGTCATTTACAATACAGTAGCATGTATGCTATGTTGAAAACACCCTAAATTTCTTATATATGCCTGTTTCTCATTTCATTCATTTAGAATTGCTTAAGAAATAGAAAATATTGTCAGAAGTGCTGGTTTTATCTGAGGTAGAGACAATTTTCTTCACAGTAGCTGGTATGAGGCTGTTTGGGATCTGTGCTGGAAACTGTGTTGATAACCCAGGGAAGTTTTTGTTATTGTTGAGCAGTGCTTACGGAGTTGGGACCTTTTCTGCCCCACACCTCATCCCACCAGCAAGGGGGAACAGGAAGTTGGGAGGCAACACAACTAGGACAGCTGATCCCAACTAACCCAAGGGATATCCCAGACCATATGGCCTCAGGCTCAGCGTATAAACCTGGGGGAAGAAGAAGGAAGTGGGAGATGTTTGGAGTGATGGTGTTTGTCTTCCCAAGTCATTGTTAATGAGTGATGGGGGTCCTGTCTTCCTGGGGTGGCAGAACACCTTCCTGGCCATGGGAAGTGGAAAATTAATACCTTGTTTGGCTTTGCTGGAGTGTGGGGATTTTGCTTTTCCTATTAAACTGCCTTTGTTTCAACCCATGGGTTTTCTCACATTTATCCTTCCAGTTCTCTCCACCATCACACTGGGGGGAAATGAGCAAGCAGCTATGGGGGGATGAGTTGCCAGCTGGGGTTAAAGCATGACAGTCCTAATGAAAAGTAGGGGGCTATTAAAAAAAGTGGTGTGTTTTTTTTTATATAAAAGAGACATTTCTGTGTATTGGAAAGGAGAAACTCTAGAAGGTACTTTAGATGGATAGAGTAATGGGCTCTGAAGGGCAAAACAAATCAAAAGAATATTCCTTTTCAGTAGCACTGAGAAACTTGAAAGAGAATGTTAGGCTGCAGAGGCAGTTTGTGTGTTTGGATACACCATTTTCAATAACAGTGAAAACTGAATGGGAGATACAGAATTAGAAATCCCTCATACTTTGCTTTTATTTACAAATGCACTTCCCCAAGGACTGCTTTCTGAGGCAATCTGTAATATGTTTTCATCCTACTTTAATCCTTACCCTTGTTTTCAGCAATCCAGGAGAGTCATCAGGGTGACTTTTAAAGTCTGGGACTTGTTTTTGAAGAAATAGGGGTTGTTTCAGATTTGTAAATATGTAACTTAACGGTATCTTTTACAAGTGTGAAGAGAATGAAGCGATGACTGCAGAATAGATCTTCCAGATGCTGTGAGACTGCAGGAAGTTGAGAATTTTTTTCCCCCTGTATTTTGAGTATTACATACTCCTTTTTTTGAACTTGAGGTTATTGATAAGGACAGCCTAGAAGATGTGTGTGGGAAAACTGTTGTTATTCTTGAAATTTATGACTTATAAAAATGGGCTTAACTTTGGCAATGCATTTTTTTTCGCAAATGAGGCTGGTGCTAGACATAGACATATTAGACACGTTAGATCAGTCTATTAAAGAGACTATAAATCAATCAGTTATATTTTATAGCAATTTCTGTTCCCCCATCTTTATCTTCACTTTTTAATGGAACTAATTTTGTTAAAAGGAGATACTAGGAAATTACCTCAATTAAGTTGCATGAGACATTCAAGAATGGGGATGCTAAAGCAAAAATTCTTATATGTAGATCTGATAAATCAATAGAAGAAGTTTTAATGTCTGTGGTAAAGATCAGACTTCTTTTATGAAATGTAGAGAGTGAATAATAATTTTAGTATTGTCTCAGGCCATTTTCTTGTTAACAATCTTCAAAGGAACATGGCATTTCCCATCTGCTCATGAAATAGTCACCAGGTCTACCTCAGGAATGACAGCTGGCTCATTGTGCTCTCAGAAATGTGTGTCCTGGATACAAACTGGCTCAGGACTCTCCAGTGGGGTTTTTTTTGGTAGGCTTTTTGAAAGGTTTTTCATCCTATACTTGCTCTGTTCCTTATACTCTTTCACGTAGCATCTGAGGCTGTAAGGATAGAAGGAATATTGATCTGAATCACTACTGCAGTTCATGGCACCCCTTGAGATTTTTGGGCACTTTCTGTGTGTGCCAGCAAGACATAAGCATTATTTAAATGACAGGGTGTCTTTGGCAAGGGCTGATATCAACATCCTTTTACCTCTTCTTTAGGGTCTCCAATATGCAGAGCAAACCTAACAGAGAGCATGCAGTCTATGCCATCGTATCAGATACCCTCAGAAACAGAATGGAGGACCTCCAGGGCTGAATGCAAGAGGTCTGACAGCATGTGCTATATCTCAGATAATTCCAAGATGCTCATACTGGCTCCTGGCTCTCTGTGTGAAACTGTGTGTTGGTGATGATAAAGAGAGGAGGTTGGGGGAGGGTGATATATTTGCTTTTTGTGCATGATTTTCCTTCACTCATCCAATCCTGCCCTTCGTAAGCCATGAATTCACAGACATTTGGCATGAGCCTCTTGACGTCTGGCAAGGGGGTAGCACAGGAAAAGGAAAGATGAACAGAACAAAGCTTGATATTTCATAAGCGGTTTACAGAACATTAAGGGGAATATTTTGTTCCAGTAGATTTTAGAATTCCTTGCAAATAAAGCTGGAACACAGAAGCAGTACATTTTAGGTTTTGGAGACTTAGACCCCTTAATTCTTTTCTACTGATTTATTTGAGTGAATTTCAGATTTTAAATTGCACCTCCTATAATGATTGAATGCACTTTCCATATACCCAGTATTTATGGTGCAGCTGTTGGCAATGTTAATGTGAAAAGCACATCTCCTGAACATTGTCAAGCTCTTATTGTCACCTTTAGTTCCCTGGGAGATGGGGACAGAATTTTATTTCAGATTAAAAGGAAGAAAACTGTTACCTTTCACAGAAAACATATATTTATGTTTCTGGATGTCTCTAAAGTGACTCAGACAAGGAGACACATATTTGAGTTATTGTTGCTAGATTTCATTATACTTGGTGCCTGGGTGGCTATACTATATTTTATGCTGTAAGGTTTAGAGTTGTTTTGGAAGGGAAGGGAAGCATTTTTTTGATCTTGATGAGGATGATAAAATGTAAATTCTAAGGGCAAAATTCAGAGGTGATGCCATTGAGAATGAAAGTTCGATTTTTCATGCATGACAGTCATTTAAATTCAGGCCTCATCTTGTCTTTTCTCTCTTTCTGCCTGGTTTTCAATGTGTAAATATGTCAAAATTGGTGAAACGTAGATGCTGGTAGCCTATAGGAGATATGAATTAAAAAATTATGGTAACAAAGCTAGGCTCAAACCTAGGCACATAGGTATCTGACTTCCTGATATATTTTATATGTCTTATCAGTAAATCTTCCTAAGGTAAATGTCTAAATTGCTGCTGTGGTCAGTAGACAAGGCAGATGCTTCTGAAGGACTCTGGGCTGGTGCAAGGTGTCCCTGCCCATGGCGAGGGATTGGAACTAGATGATCTTCAAGGTCCCTTGCAACCCAAACCATGCTATGATTCTGTGATTCCTGAGGGAGAATCTGATGGACTCAGATTAGGTACCAAATTACATAGATGACTTCTCTCCCTAGAAAGCCTTTATGATCACCTACAACTCCCTACTGATATTATGAAACTTATTTTTGATTGTGTGACTCATTAGACCTCTGAAATTGCAGGAGCAAGTTTGATGCAAGAAAGAGGAACTTGATCCTATCCTAATTGAGTTTCCCAGGGAGTTGTAGTGAGTACAGGGAGAACACATAACTGCAAGGCAAGAGTTCCCAAGGAACTGTTTCAAATGTCTCAGGCTGTGACACTGCAAATAGGGTCACCAGCCCAACAGAAATTCAGTTGCTAATTCAGGTTCCCAGCTGAAAGCAGGGTCAAAAGCCTAATTATGAAACCTAATTAGATATTGAATATATGCAAAATAGAGCTCCTCCTTAATTTCCATCCAACATAACATTATATACAGATTTAATGGTACAGTAATACTATGTAGGAATGAAGCACTTCTAACTAATAAGTAATAGTATAAAGACTTTGTATTTAAAATTGACAACTTTTGATAGAAAAACATGACCCTATTTCATTATAATTATTTGACATCACTGTAAGTAATAATAACAAAAATTATTAAGAACTTTAATTTGTACCTTCTAAACTGGTGCGTATACATTGATTTATAATAAAATCCCTCTTTTGCTGCAGGGTAGCAAAGGCACAGCAATACAACATGTTATATGATAAGATTTATATGACCATGGGCTTTGTAATAGTACAAACACAAACCAGCACATGTATGTATGCACCACACACATCGTAACAACTTCTGGCTTGAAAGGGCAAGAAGCTGACCATCAAATAGTTTATCTGCTAGTAAATTTGATAATTATCTTTTAATTAACTGAAATTAGTTAGCAATAATAGTAACATGGAAAGGTAGGAGTAACTCATGGTTTGCTATATGTGTGTGATAAAGGTCCTCAGGTAGGATTGTATGTGCACTGTGGAAAGAAAAAAAAGCTTACGAACATATTTTAATAGTTGCGAAACACCTTGGTACAATTGCTCCACAGTGGGTTCCTGGAATTCATTCTGGAATTCCAGAATTCATGCCAAAGGAAGCTTCATTTGTGCCAAGCTCTTGAAGGTTAGCACAGACTTCAGTTGGTAGGAGCCTGTAGACCATCAAGTAATCTTGGTCCTCCTGTTGACGCATATTTGGCTTTCTGGGCAGCTGCAGTTCTTCCTATTGTTTTTTACCCTGCTGACCAGTCGTTTTAAACAATCCTGGCCCACTTGTGCACCACTGTGTTTTTAGCATTATTATGAAAAAACTGGAAATGCGCTATTTAGAATTCCTGTGGGTGTGTTTACTGCCAACTTCTCATTCAGCAGCAACACATGTATTTTTTCTTGGTGGAAAAGCTTTTGTCTGCCGACTGAAGAGTTACAGTAAGTCTTTGTGTCACAGTACAGTGTGTTGTGGTGATACACAGCTCTGAATTAGCTATATAATTACCTCAGGAACAGTGCGTATTAGATTCTCAGAGAGCCCTTTTTAGTGGATCTACATGGTTTCTGCCTCCCGAGCCTGCTTTCTCAGAGCTCACAGATTACCACATGCTTCTCCTATTTGGATTTAGGTTATCTTTTGTATGGAAAAACATGCCTGAAGCTAAAAAAAAATTGCTTATGACAAATCTGTTCTCATAGAAACAAACAAAAAAATAAAATAACTGATAATTTCATGGCTCAAGTACACTCTTTGAAGAAACAGGTCTGTCCTAGTAAAATGGAGGCGTACACAGTGGAAGCTAAACTGGTTATGTAAGCTCCCTCATAATCAAGAGACAGGATGATTCATTCTGTGATAAATTTGAAAGGTAAATGTGCCCTTATTTGGTATTAAAATTAATTCTCACTTGCTATAACTAGAAATTGTCAAAAATTACAGATTACGGACTGTGAAGGAAAAACAGTGGAACAATATCAATGTGGTCTTTGAAAACTTACATTTTAGAAGACCTGTGATCACATTTTGAATTGACTAGACTGAACATCATCATGAAGAAGCTATCTAGACTTTTGAAAGCCTTTCTTATTTTCTCTGGTGGATTTAAAATCACTTCTATCCAAACCCAGATATTTAATTTAGATAAACTTCGAACTGGTACAAGTTAATTGAACTTTGTATGGAAAAGCGAAGAAATTCATTTAACATTTCTAGAAATAAAAAAAAGAAGTAAGAGAACACACTATAGATTTTCCCCTTATAACAAATTTTCACTATGGCAAACCTGGCAAGATCTTCCTTTATTATTAGAATTTTTTTATTATTATTTTCCTCTCTTCTGTTATTGAAGGTCTCAGTTTTCTACCAAAACACCCACAAAGTGTGCGTGCCCTGGGTTTTCATTTATTGCATTATTTCAGGTTACCTCAAGTTTCAT
Source organism: Pachyramphus minor (assembly GCA_013397135.1). Lineage (NCBI taxonomy): Eukaryota > Metazoa > Chordata > Aves > Passeriformes > Tyrannidae > Pachyramphus > Pachyramphus minor. Next base: position 158,036 of record VYXB01003753.1, read on the forward strand.
TTTAGATGAGAAATCATGAAAATAGCACATGCCAGGTATTTCCTGTAGCAGATGGCTCTCAGAGGAGCTTCTATACTGCTCAGCTGCATTTATGGTGTAGAAAAAAGTATTAAAATGTCACATAATAAGCCAAAAGCTAGGTTTCATCCAGGGTCAGAAATTATTTATGAACTTAACATTTAGCACTAAAAAGTGTCCTTCAGCAGCCATTGTCCAATGTGGAATTTTATTTCCTTGGGCTAGATGGCGCTGGAGTACATAAAATATCCATCCCTGTCTCCCAGCACAGAGCTTCCCTCTGCTTGGAAAAGGAACAAGCCTTTTCTACATGCAGACATTCAGTTCTTTCTTTCTGTATCAACAAACAAAATGATAACTCTTCTTGTTTTATTTTGAAGGTTATTATAAGTTCCCATTTCACTTGGTATAAATTCTCTTTTAGTGAAATATGGCAAAGCTGCATTTTATACAAGGAGTATTATATATATGCCACAAACTGAAAATGTACGTGAAACCCACAAACACTTTCTGTGAACATTTGACATTTTAGGTTTTTTACCCTGGAGGAGGAGAAAGCAGCAGAAAGGAAGAAGTTGTGGTATTCCCTGGGAAAGTCTGTGCTTCTTGCACAGGATATGAGGACTTTCAATCTTAAGATTTGGAAGTGTTGAGAACTACCAGGGCTAGTGTTAAACACCACTCATTTTCTGATGGTACTCTGTTATGTCCTATCCTACTGAGACGGGACCTCTCATCTGCTGTGCAAATCCTCTGTGCCTCCTTCTCTGCCTTCTCCTCTGTACCTCTCTGTGTGGAATTCGGGACATGGCACAGTCTTTCCACTTCAGCTCTAGCAAGAAGTGACTGTTTAAGAGCTGAGTCTCCACCTGCGTCACCTGCACCTTGTGGTGAAACTTGAACAGTCCAGTGACATCCTCCAGGGACAGGGAATAGTTCCCCTGATAAGATCAAGTTGTGTCTCTATTAGTTTAGAGGAAGAACAACATGTGGAGGAGAAAGGGTGAGCTAACAAAACCCATCACCCCTGAAACCCCCATGACCCCAGGGCTGAGCTGTGTAACTCCCTGCTGCCATAGTAACTTTCTGTGCTGTTGATGGCATGAAAGATTCAGCTATTGGCCAGGCTTGGAGTGAACGTAAAATGGAGGAGTTAAGGTCCCATGGCTTCAGGTGGCCATAGGGTGTTTTTTGTAAATTACCTTCCAAGCCTTCAACATGAGGTGCTGTTCAAATGCAACCAGCCAGAGAAAAGGGAAGAGGTGCACTAGCCTGAAGTGCTTGTGCTGAAGTCCTTCCTTTGAGGATACCTGTACAGTAACAATAAATACAGACTTGCTTGAACAGCATCTTTAAATTTGTTTGCTAATTGTGCTTCTCTGAATACTGAATGTACTCTGCTTTGGGAATAGAAATGAGTTTCACTCAGACAGTATATGATAGTTTCTTTGAAAGCTTGCTGGAGTTACTGATAATTGCTTATGAATTTTTACATACATGGTCTAAGGCTAATAATGTTTTGTGGAAACAGATCAGGTACTGATCCTCAGAAAAGGGTTAAAGTTCAGAAGAAAAAGAGTAGTGAACTAAGTTGTAACTTATTACACAACACTGCTTACATGTCACTTTATTATGCTTTTGATGACATTGGTGTTATTGTTTTGTAGCACAGAAAAACCTCAGGGGGAATAGCTGGAAGGTGAGGTGCAGGCAGGGGTTGCTCTGGCACCCTTGGCCATCTCAGAGCTGGCATCCTTTATTTCTCCAGTAGCAGTGCCAGCATAACCACACCTAACCCTTTCATTTCTGGCTCATGTCTGCATCTGCACTTGAGTTTTCTGCAATGTTTTGGGGAACTGATACAGGCTGCTAAAAACCATCACTTGGATTGCTTTCCCAGGGGGTTGGATTTAGCTGCCAGAGACAGGTTTGGCACAAGCAGTGGTGCTGCTGAATGTGGAAGCACACCAATTAACTGTCTAAGGATGTTCTGAAAAAAGGACAGCTACAGATCTCTTAAACTGATTGGAAGGATACTATTACAGATGAAAGAATAAATACATATACCATTTTTGTTAAATTTTGCTCCTTGGGGGCAAAGATGCTTCCATTTTTTTTCATGTATAAAGGCACACACAAAGCATGGAAACTTGTTGGTAGAACATCTGCCCCCATGCTAATCTTTTCTCCTCTTGCAGAATCACCTTGATTAGTGTTTATTGCTGCTCTAAAGAGATATTGTCCTCCCTCTTCCACCTGGCCACATGCAGTTCTGTTAGGGGCTCTTTCTGCCATTTGCTGGGCTTTGGGGTTTAAACCCAAAGTGAAGTGAAGCTAACACAAATTGGGAGCAACTGAGTTGATGTTAGTAGCACTGAGCTTAGATATCCTGTCATGCTGCTTGATGTAGAACTGCAGGCAGGTTTAGAAATTCTGGGCTTGTTTGTTTCTGCTTGTTTGCTTCCTTTATTTTTCTTAATGAGATTTTTAAGTGTCCTGGAACAAAAATATTTTTTAAGGTGGTATTAAATTGCTTTGAGTTTTTAGCATAAAATAGAAATTTAAATTTGTTTTGCTGTTGGAAAAGGGCAATATTGCTTACATTTCAGATCTTGCATTCTTTGCTCACATTACCCTTCTTCTGGACTATGCTCTTGTGCAAGGAGTCTAGGAACTCAGTAAATATATGATACAAAAATTATTGGTTTGAAGTCTTCCACACCAAAACTTTATAGATGATGTCTGGATTATCTTGATTTCAATAGGAATCGAGGACACTTAGTTGAGTTACTCCAAGTTCTGCAGGGAAAAACAACCATTTTAAAAGATCTTATTAAAATCAAAGATGAAGCTGGTGAGACTGAAATAACCAACCCAATCTATTTCTCGTGGCTAACAGAATTACTGTAATTCTCTAGTTGTTGTTGTAGATGCTCTTAAAAAGAATATTAAAAACAGCTGTCACCTATTTGCTTTACATCAAAATATATGAATTTCAAATAGCTGTTGCTATGAAAGCTAGGTCAATATTCTAGTCTGGAATGAAGAAATAAATAGTTGTATTGTTTAAAGCAAAGGATAATGAAGATAATTTAAATGTTTGTAAATAATAATTTAAACTTGAAAAAAGGTTTTTCATTTGGCTGCTAATATGTAATGTCAGGTAGGTAGGTACACTGGCAGGAGGATCCCTGATGTGTTGCATCCAGTGAACAATCTATATAAAAAATATCACCAACAAGGCATTTCTTTGTGATGAATTGCAGACATTGTTGAAGACACACATCTCCTTTTCTAGTACCCTGGGAAACCCCACTTTGAGAAAAATCTCATTAGTCCTAAATTTAGTACATCAGTACATCAGTGTTCAATGAAGCCTTCCCAAGCATGGACACCAGCTTGGTTGCCCTTTTAATCTGGGATGTTCACTTGGGATTTGGCTTTTCTCTTCCAAGGGATCTGTTTACTGAGTGTGTTTGGGCTTTGTTCCCTCTACCATCAACACTGCTTCAGATCCTGTCCTGGTCACCAAAATTTCTGACTACCTTCCAGTTGTGTGTGACAAGACCTGACTAAGATCTGTTACATATATTTTGGATTGGTTTTCTTCTTGGTCTTCCCTTGGGTTGTTGCAGGTGGTACATCCTTACCAGGAAACCTCATTTTTTTGGTGTTCTCCTGGCTGTATATTTCTCAGATCAGAGATGAAATTGTCTGAACACGGGGACAGCAGTATCTGGCATGCAAAATAATTGTGGTAATTTTTGGAGGCAGATTAATTAGTACAAAAATCTAAAATGCATGTGATCTACCAAGTGTCTCAAAATCTGGCTCAGGAAATGGTATTCTCTCCAGATACTGTTAGAAATACCTTTTCTCATATCAAAGGCAAACTGTCTTTAGCACCTTACAGCTACTGGAAGGAGCACGTTGCATGCAGCAATGGGCAGAGTGGCTACAAAGTCCTCATCTGTTTTTAGATCTTCTAAGTCTCTTTTGTGACAAAACTTTCAGAACAAGGATAAAAATTAAGTGGTGTGATGAGGAATTTGTGTATTGACATGGGAGACCACTTTGCCTCAAGTGATGCAATAAGGAGAGAGAGGGTTCTACAAGGTAACCTCTTGAAGTCAATTCCAACATAAATTATCTATGACTTTATAATTTTTTCAGTATCAGTGGGCTGGCAGGCCACTTGTTTCGCTGTATACTTTTCTTACAAAAAGATACTTTGACCTCTGTGAGTTGTCTTGGTCCATTTATACTTTATCATTTGTATTTCAGAACCAAGTTACATTCTCTGCAGCAGCACTGTCAATTATTTCTGTTAAAAGATAATACCAGCTCCAGAGCACTTCAGTATAACAAACAGCTCAAGGGTGATGGGGCAAATAACCATACATAATTTGCCCAAATTCACAGAAAAGATCTATGGCCAGGCTGGAAACATTTTTTTTTTCCTAATGCATGGATACTCTTCTTTAAGCTATGTTCACTGCTGACTATTTTGCCTCCAAATAAATTTAGCCCTATGAATATTTTTGAAGCCAAATGACTAATTTCACAGCCAAAATCCTATGCCAAACAGTAGACTGTAAGCTATCTGATACTGCTGCAGACCTAGGCACATTTTAAGAGGAAAGCTTTTGTTTGGCAAAGAAATGAATTTCAATTGCACTGAAGGGAAGCTTACACACTTCTTCTTTCACTCATGTGTGATACAACTGCTGAAGGCAATTTGGCAAGATTTTTAGATTCTTGCACATTGTTAGGTTGAGAAAAGAGCAACCAGTCCACTTTAACCTGTCTCTTTCCTGTCATAGTCTATATATAGACGAAGGGAAGTCCAGCACCTGGCCAGAAGCAGCAGGGCAGGCAGGAGACCGACTGGCTGGTGGTTCAGCCCTGGTCTGTAATGGTCCCACCTGGCATCCCTTGTTTGTGTGTGGTGTCAGATGTCCTTGTGAAAATGTTTCTCCATGACCTCTATTATCTATGGTCGTCTCTGTGTGTGTGTGTAGTCAGATGTTGTCACATGTTGATATCACAGTGTACCTCCCCAGCAATTTTGGATATTGTTTTCCTGTCACTTGCTGATCCATGCCCACATGGAGTTCATTACACTCAGGGCTTTTTTGCACTGCCCTGCTGTCTGCAGCTCATTACACTCAGGCACTCAACTCCTGAGCAAGGCAAGAGCTCCCATGACACATGCCTTTGCAACAGTGAAGGCAAACTCTGTCCAGGGATTCATTAGCAATGGCATATCCCAAATATCAAGGGGTGTGATTATGCTATTTGTCATTTGTTACTCCACACCTGAACTATCACCTCTAGTTGGAGTTTCTCCAGTTGAAAAGAGACTCTAGACATTAAAACAGGTCTATTAAAGGGCCATTAAGAGGATCAGAGTGTTGCTGAACTTGATGTATGGATAAAGGCTGAAGGAATAGGGTTCAACCCAGAGAAGGGAAGGCCTCAGGGGTATCTAATCATGGTCTCCCAATACCTGAAATGTAGTTATGTGGAAGATGGAGACATCCACGTCACAAGGCTGCATGCTGACAGGGCAAGAAGCACAAGTTAAGGGAAATTCTGTAAGGACATAAGAAGCAAATTCTTTATCTTAGCAAAGATTTAATATTGGGGTAATTTGCCCAGAGAACTGGTGGGCTCTCTTTTGCTGGAAATGTTCAAGGTTGGATTGATAAATGAGGCTAAGGCCTCTTTCAATAGAAAGTGGGGCCAGATCATCCCCAAATGTTCCTTCCCACTCAAAACAATTCTACTACATGTGCCCCTGCCTGTGGGAGGGGGGTTGGAACTAGATGATCTTTAAGGTCCCTTCCAACCCAAGCTATTCTGTGATTCGTTTATGCTCTGCATATTTAACTCAGTAAAACATAAAAATTGGTGTTGTAGTGAGGAATACATTTCAGGATATCACAGATTTATTGTGCCATTAGCATGATGACACTAGCAACTGACAAAAACTTGCTTTAATTCCATGACTTCTGTTAATTATCCACTAACCTTGCAAAATTTCCCATCAGCCCTTTCACTCATTGAAACTTCTTACATGAACTGGTTGGATTTTACAGATTTGTTTTAATCTGGTACCTGACTATCCAATTAGAAAGATAAATAGATAGTGGAAAAATCAATTAAAGCAGAAAACCTATAATATGTTAAACTAGAATTGGTTCTGACCTGAAAGAATTGTGTCATTATCTAAATATTCCCAAGTCTTGGAATTGCTTTCATCCTGTGCTTGAGCACTGGTTCCACTGTATTTCTTAAAAAAAATTAACTACATTTTATTCTACAGTAGGAGTTTTGAAGAGTTTGAAGATTTCTATGTTTACCACCAAACATCAAACAATTTAGAAGCAAAACGAATGACTTACGCGTCTATTCAAACTTGTGAAATTATGAGGTCATGAAGAAAGAGGAGTTCTCTTGTTAACTCAACTATTTCCATAATTAACATTCATTTGGTTACTTGAGGTTTAGCATACTATTTCATTAAAATAATGCAATTGCAGATAGAGAAAAAAAAGTTTTGAAAGTATAATTGGTTTTCATTGTCAATATAACTTAAAATCCCATTAGCCACAAAATTTCAGCATTGTTTTCCTAATGACTTGCATAATTGGATCATCAGATTTCTCTCCCAAAAAAAAAAAGTCTCATTTGGTGGCTTTAAAGGTTATTATTTGCATGAATTTTCCCCCCTCAGTGTTACATTTCCACTTTTATTTCCACCAGCGCTGAAAGGTCAGAGACCCAGCGAGTTAAATGATATCATGTCAAGAGGAACTAGAGCTCTTGCTTCCCCCTCCCTCTCTTTATTTTTAGATTCTGACAGCTACTGGCAAGTGCATGCATGCTACCAGTTTGATTTGATATACTTGTCCACCTCAACCCATTAAGGTGATTTAGAGCATTCTTCTGGGTCTTCCATGGTGCTGTTCTCTCTCTTACATGTGCCTGTGGCAAGTTTTGTCACTTCATTTCAGGAATTCCGGTGCACTGTTGCTTGACTTACATCGAGACTTTTTTGGAGACATTGTAGAACTAAGAAGTGTTAAAAGGAGGTATAGATAGTCCCATTAATAATTTTTTTCCAGAGGTACTACATTCATATAAGTAAACTAAATCTGCCATACATATTATTAGAAAAATTCCCTTCTCATATTCCATGTGTCTCTGTTATCACAGGATTCAAACACATTAAAAATCATAGAAAAAAATCACATTTCTGGAAGAGTTCTTGAGAAGTTATCCAGCCTTACCACAAGGCAGGTTCAACTCTTCCTAAACCATGCCTGACAGATGTTCAGCTTACTTATTCTTAAAAATTTCCAGTGTTAAAAAGTCTGTATTTTCTCTAGGCAATTTATTCAAGTGCTTAAGAATATTTGACATTCTTTCCTCTAATATCTAAATTAGATCTTCATTGCTGCATTTTAGGCTAACTGATTTGTTGCCTTCCTGTGTGAATTTGCTCCAGTTCTTTATGCAGCAATCTTTTAAAATACTTGATGACCATCAAAATGCTCTTCAGATGCTTCTCACCTACTCTAAACAACTTTACTCATTTTGGTTGTCCTCAAAGGTTGTGTTTTATAACCCTTTGGTTACTCTTATCTCTTTAGTTGGTCAGCATCTTTCCTGAAGATATCCTAAATCTAGATAAACCACTTGAATGAAATAAAGACATAGTTTTTTTACTTTGTCTTCTATATGATTCTCTTCCAGGATGAAGCCTCCATTTCTCTTTGAAATAGCCTAGCGTTGCTGACTCATGCTCAATTTATGATCTACTATAGCCCATGCATCCTTTTTCAGAAGAATTGTTATTACTCATCGTATAATTGTGCAGATGGTTACTCTTACCTAAGTGGAGAACTTTTGATTTTTTGCTCTTATTAAATTGCATCCCAGTCACTTCAGATAATTTCTCCAATTTATAATAATCACTCTGAATTCTAACCTCGTCATCAAAGCCTCTCCCAGCTTTGAATCATCTGGAAATTGAGCAACTATATTCTCTACTCCATCGTGCAGTTTTTATTTTTGGAAGTGTTCCATAACTTAAACTTCATATCAGACCCCAGCAGACCTCACTGTTACATCCTTCCAGCTGAAGGAAGTTTATGGGTAGTATCCCAGTCAGTTGTGTCCCTACCTTATAGTAATTTCAGGAACACCCTGGATTGTATGGAAAAAATGTTATAAAAGACACTGTCGGAAACTTTTTTAAAGTAAAGATATTTTTCTTTTCAATACACAGGCCTATCACAATGTCATAGGAAAGAAGTATGTTGTTTGATGTGATTTGTTCCTGATAAATCAACATTGGCTGATTCATATCCCCTTGTTCCCATCCAGATGTTTGAATACTTCAACCAGTATTTTTTTTTCCTTGGTAATTGAAATTAGATTGACTGATCTACATTTGTTTTCAGGTTTTTAAAGGTAAGAACTATGATTGCCTTTTCCTGTTTTCTGAAACTTTACCTGTTCTCACTCCATTCTCAAAATAATTGCCGAGGGCTCTGAGATCACTTCAGCCAGTTCTCTACATACTCTCAGGTGAATTTCGTCAGGACCAGCCCGTTTAAAAACATCCAGCTTTTCAAAGTAAAATTAGACCTCTGCTTTACCTTTTCCATCTCAAGTTCTTACCCTTTTGTTGTTGATGCTAATTGTGTTAGACATCTAATCACAGCCACTGGATCAAGTGAAAACTGAAAAAAAGCCCCTACATTTTCCTCTTTGGCCATCTGTACACCATTGAACCCTCTTGTACTTAGGAACCTGTGAAATGTTTTAATAATCTCTATAAAGATAGAATAAGGAAAGAAAAGGTAGCACTGTTCTTATTAAACTGGTTTTTGATGTCAAAAGGAAGTTAAGAGTCTAATGTGGGCCCCTCACATATGTGAGATTCATCACATCATTTTGATCATTAAAAATGCTGATATCTAATTTAAGCATGCTCTTAAGTGTCCCTCTGTAGTCAACAGAAGATAGAAAGTGACTGCAAGGATCAGCTTTTTTTTCTCTCTTGCCACATACTTTTTTTAGGTGAAACCCAACCTGTCAAGAACACGTGATGATGATGCAATGCAAGCAGACAGGGACTGCAGCTTGGTGAGGACGTGGTACATTTGAAAGTCTTTATTACATTTGATGACAAGCACATCACCATAAGCAAATGGCCAGCTTTTGTTCCAGTTATATCATAAGCTTTAAGACTGCATTGCCTTATCCCCATGTTTTAAAAAAGTTAATGAAAATTTAAATTCTGATTTTCATGGTATTTATGTTGTGCACAGCATAGTGTTTGACACAGCACTGGTTTTACTTTTTTTTTTTTAATCTGAATTATGTAGGAATTACTCATGAATATATATATATATAGTGGTCAAAATAATCTGTTTCTGTGCAAGAAAGGAAGTTACCAACAGCCATAAATTGACTACAGCCCACTTCTTGTTCTGTCATCCAAAATAACTTTCAAATTTAGGAAAAGGTTGTATTTTAGTCAGTTTTAAAATGGCTTCCAAAATATGTTTTTTGAAATAGTTTAGCTTGTAGCCTGGTATCAATTTAAGACAGCTTGTTGTTTTATTACCGTGTAACCAGTGTGGTGACCCAGCTGAAGTCCAAGTCTGTTTTAAAGAGCTAAATCTTTTTTGTTCTATTACCTGTGTAGTCAAACAGACCGAACATACTGCGTCAGTTTCCCCACTTTTATTCAATCTCCATCCCTTTAAAGATCATGTCATCCCCTACGTATCCCTAGAGGCAAGCTGCACACAAAACTGTGAATCACTGTCATAGAGTTACTTCATGGTGGATGCCAAAAAAACCAATGATATTGTATGTTGGTCAGAGCATACAGTAATTCTTCAATCATCTTCAAATGTCTAGTATTGCTTGAGTTTCCTTAAGGTCTTTTTTCCTGATGTGACATCATGAACTTTTTTTGTATTTGTAGAATCTACATCTTCCTTTCCTTTCTTTTCCTGCACCTGACTAGAATTTGATGTGTGCATTATGCAAGTCTCTGCTCAGGTTGGCTACAATACAATGTGTGTGTATGTGTGTGTTTGTGTGTGTATGTAAACATCAGGACACACAGGGCATAGATTCCTGAAAAAAAAAAACAAAAACAAAGGAGGTTTTCCTTTTATGCCAGTTTGAATGATTACCCTTCACTTGATAAAGTCTGGCACATACCTTGGTGTTTCATATGAACTGTCACAATAACCTGACTATAATGCAGATTCCTGCCCCAGCTTCCAGAGGTTTGTGATATGTCTCCTTATTCCATTAGCACTTTGTCATCTACTCCCCCTGGTGCCACTGTCATGTGGAGAAGGCTTTAGGGTGAGGTTCTTGATAGTATTGAAAAGTCTCTTTGTACTGTACTCACTCTATCTCTCCCCACTCTCAATTTACACAATACCTATTTATATGTTTCTGCTTATCTCTCACTCAACTTGTACAGTCTCATTGTGGAGGCTTATAAATTTAAATATTTGGGGTTTATTTCGAACATGATATAGTATAATAACAAAGCTGTCATCTGTTTGCTTTGGTGTAATTCCTTATCAGTGTTTCAGAGGGGGGAACTTTTCCTCTGACACGATGGTTACGAATTGGCTGAACTAGTTTCTGGAACATCTGTAAAGGAGGGATCTTAGCCACAGATTTCCTTCTGGTTGGGTGAGCTCATTTTTGTGGTGTTTTTTGTTTGTTTGTTTGTTTAGGGTTTTGTTTGTTTGGGTTTTTTTCCTTGTTTTATTTGGTTTTTGTTTGGGGGTTTTGTTGTTGTTTTTCTTAATGTAATTCCTAATAAATTCCACTTATTTCAGCCTGTCTCAACAAAGAAGTCAGTGGAACAAGAGTGACTAAATAGATAAATAAACAAAAAACCAAAGCAGAAGGTAACTACACAGAATTTTCATCTTTTGTGTCACATATTTTTAAAGATATTCAAAATGTTCAGGTAGCAAACATAAATACCTTTTTTAAGTAGCCATATGTAATCAGTTTATGCTAATCATATGTATTAATGATGACATCATATGAATATAATTTACGTTACTGATATAAAGTGGCCATAAGTATATAGCTATTACTCTATAAGCTGCTGGATATAAAAGTGATGTAATATTTTCATATTTATAATGTGGATAAAGTAGATTAGAAAGGTTTTGGCAAAGCACAGGAATAGAGGCCAGAAAGACATTGCCTGAAATTTTTTTTCTCTACAGCTTAGTGCAAATAATTTAGCTGCTCTACAGCATTTTTTCTAATCTCTGAAACAAGAACAGTAGCTGAGTGTTAGTCCTTTGTGAATTACTTAAACAAGACTACATTTCAATGACTGAAATATAGGATATATTTAGAGATTATTTTCTGTTAGATTTCTCCTTTCCTTTTTCACATAATTCATTTCAGTTTGCTAAGTAACTGCTTGGTTGTCAGCCCTCAAGTGTATGTTGAATTATATTTATTTTTCTGATTGTATTTGAACTGGAATCCTTATAAACACAGGAAAAAAGTTCTGTCTTGTATTTTGACATAGCTGTGAATTTGCATAAGACACTGTGTTAGGGCAAGGTATCCAATATCTTTATTTTTGGAGGTTTTAAGAACAAGTTGGAAGAATCAACTTGTGGGACAGATTTAAGTTTAGTTTGGCTGCAACTGTGGGAGCACAACTACAAAATTAAGTGCTGTGCATTCTACTCCATGTTCTGTTACTACAAGGCCTGTATCAATATGTAGTCAACAGGACATTCCATTTACATAACTGGAATAAATTCACTGATCCCTCTGATAGCAGTCAGGGCTACCTTTAAACACAAAGTGCTTTTTGGCTCAGTTCTATGGTGCCACACAGTTTCCTTGCAGAATGACTGAATATTTTGCTTCATTAGACAAAGCAAGGATACATAGCAAAGCTCTATAACATGCTGCATGTTTTACACCAGTGTGCACCTGCTTTAATTCATTAGTTCTCAGCTATAACCCATTGCTTTGTGTAGATATATTCTGTACAATAGAAGGTTTATAGCTGATCCCTTCCTTGGTGTAGGAATTGTCTCTTGTGGTGATGGGCAGCGTCAATGCTCAGAGACAGAGGTGGAGGCAGACACCTATGATCCATATTTCTACCAAGCCAGACTTGGTATCAGTGGAAGGTCAACAGGGCTTAGTTGTGTTTAGGTTCCCCCTAGTTTCTGTGAGAATCTCTGCCTCAAACTCGGCTGGCATGGGAATGTGATGACAGCTGCCACTTTAGCTGTCTTTTGAGATTCAGCCCAGGAACGTTTTGAACTTAAAACAAGAAGTCTCTGCAGCTTGTGCTGAAAAGAAAGTGTCTGCAGCCAAAAGAGAAATAGTTTTATATCCCTTCTGTAGACTGGGCAGCTGAGGCAGATTCACAGTGTTGCCAAGAGTAGTTGTAGCCCCAGTCTAAGTGGAACAGAAACATGGTGCTGTCAGGCAAACTGGCAGTGCTTATCTCAGTGCTTATCACCATGTTATTGTGGGAATTTGGAAGGTAAATGCACATTTGGTAGATTACACGCTCCTAGTAAACCCTGAGTGAACATATATTAGGAGTAGATGGCAGAACATCTAGCTGCCAATTCAGTTCTATTAATCAACATACAAACACTCAAACCTTTCAGCAATTAGAAGACTTGCAGACAGTAATTCTGCTAGTTGTGCCTATAAATCAAGAGAAAATAAACAATGATTAAAGTTCTTCCACAGTAACAGAATCTGATAGTGACTCAGAAGCAGTAAGTGAGAGCAGACAGTCTAGCTCCAGCCCTAATGGAGAACAATCTTTGCCAGCAAATAATTTTCTATTTCTTTCAGTAAATAAGACCCAGTGTCCTGGGTTGCAGGCTAGATAACTAATGCAAATTGAATCACCTGTGTTCTGAAATTTATACCCAGTCAAATGGCAATTTTTTTACTTACTGACATAGTCATCCCCACGCATGTTCTTGTAATCCTCATTGACATTAATGGGAAATATACTGCTATGTGGACAGGTAAGGTAGCTACAGTCAAAAACCTTTCTCTTATTTCCATCCTTGTAAGGCAGAGGTGGAAAGCTGTTTTTATTGGTAGAACCATACACAGATTAAGATAAAAATGTGCATCTTTTTTCCCCTTCACATATAATCCTGGCTGAATGCAGGACAATGGTTATCATGACTCATATAAATATCTCTCTGGGTGAAAGTGGAATGGCTCATTCGCATCACACCATATTAATATATTATTCTGTACCAACATATTTTGTGTTTCAACAGGAAAGCTGATGCATACAAGTCATGCATTACATACGTTTTATTCAACTGAGTTTAACTGTTCACAGTGAAGGGTTTTGAAAATTATGTTTGGATCCCTTTCTAGAGTATTTTTACTTGTTTTGCACTAGTCTTCACACAATATTCGGGAAAGTTGCAGAGGGCAACAGTGATAATTATGAACATGTTGAACAACAGTGAAATGGTTGACACAGTTCAAATTAATAAAGAGTTAGAAGAGGTTACTTTAATTATTGCCAATTACCATCAGTATATGCTAATAAAATTTGTTAATCTAGCTTGCTACATTTTTATGAAATTACAAGTTTGATTGAGGAATCTGTTTAATATAGTTAGACATCTCCAGGGCATTTGACTTGGTACAGAGCAATATTTCAAGGAATAGGAAGAATGGTGCAAAATCACTGGCTTAAAAAGCATGGAAAAAAGTAATTCTTGAGCTTCGAAATGCAGTTGTATATTGAGTCTTGCTGGGATGGAGTTAACTTACCCCATGGCAGCCCTCACAATGCTGAGCTGTGTATTGGTACCTAGAAAGGTGTTGGTAGCACACCAGTATTTTGGATACCCCTGTGCAGTTCTGGCACAGCACCAAGACTGTCACTCCATCATCCCCCACCGAAGACCAGTGGGCTGGGAATGGGTGACAGGTTGGAGGGACACAGCTGGGACAGGCGGACCCAAACTGACCGAAGGGATATTCTATCATGTAGGATGTCATGCTCAGCAATAGAAGCTAAGAGAAAGAAGGTGGGGAGCATTCATTATTAAGTCTTTTTTCTTCTGAAGCAACACTATGAGTACCAAAGCCCTGCTTCCCAGGAAGCAGCTGAACATCAACTGCTGATGGGAAATAGAAAATAAATATTCTTTAAAAAAAAAAAGTTTTCCACACAGACCCTTTGCCTTATTTAATTAAACTGCATTTGTCTCAAACCACTAGTTTTTCATAATTTTTTTTTTCCTTCTTTCCTGATGAATATGGGGTGTGAGAGAGTGGCTTAGTGAACATGTATCACCAACAAAGCTCAACCCACCTCATGGGATAGAAATGAGAATTATTAGGAAGCAGACATCCTCTCAGGGAAGCCCCAGTAAGATCCATTCTTCACTACAAATGCATTATCACCATTTGGAAAATACAGATTTGTACTGCTAAAGCTGGTGGTTGAAAAAAATCTAGGGGAATATATAAATAATGAAGAAAATGGGTTATGAAAGTTTAGGCAATTTGGTTGCTTGGAACTGTGGCACAGGGAAATTATTTCTCAGTATTGTCCAATTCATAGTCATAGGCCGGGAAAAAAAAAAATCAGTTATACATACAGGATTGGAAATATATTCTTGGGAGCAGAGTGTGTGAAAAGGACTTAGAGGTCATGGGAGTTAATCTGATGAAAATGAGCTGCTAAAGATAACACTGTGGCAAAAAGGTTAATGAGACCACTACAGGAATCCACAAGAGGATATGAGAAGTTATAGAGAGATTAAATGACTGCATTGTTGGGTTTTGCACTGACCCCTGTGTATTAGGATCATTTCTGATATCCAGTGAAGAGTATTAAAAAATGGGAGAAGATTTAGAGAAGAGCCATGAGAATGATTAATGAACCAGAAAACATGTTTTATTGAAGGAGAAAATTAGTTCCATGTATTTAGTTTATCAACGAGAAGATTATGGAGTCAATGTCTGTTTGGTGAACACGAGGCAATAGTGCATTCTTCAAGCAAAATATAGCTTGAATTGTAGACAAACTAAGACTGAAAACATGAGCATGTCCTTGAAACAAGAACTGTTTGGTTTTAATGCAGCTTATTAAGGGATTCTTCACCAGTGGTAAATTTGAAATCAGGATTAGGTTTTGTTTCTAAAAGCTATCTTCCTGTTGAGATCAATCTTCCGTAGTCAGAAGCTATCTGTTGGCTCTGCAAAGCATGAAATATTTTTTTGTATCTCACAGAGGTATAAATGTTATATGAAAGCTTTAGTCCATACTAGAACTGGAAATTTTATATGCAAAAATTTTGCTGAATTCCTTTGTTTTCTCTATCTCACCTCTATTAATGTTCTCTTTGCCTGATAATCTATAACAGTTCATTTCAGTTTCTGTGATATGGATGCTTATTAAAAAGGTACGTCAATACAAATACAGATATGAGGAAATTTATTTACAGAAATATCTCCATTTAATAATTGCTACTTTCCTAGGGAATCTTAGGTTTTCCCACCATTTCTAAGATGCTGAAGTTTAAGGAGAGAAGAGTAAGGAGAAACAGAATAAGGAAGATAATTTGGAGAAGCACATTAGGAATAGCAAAATAAACAATTGTAACAGAAAAAAACCCAACCAGCATAGAGATTTACATATGCCTCATATAGCGTTGTCTTGAGATGATAAGCATATTTTTAGGTGTGCACTTTCACTTTGAAAAATCCCAAAATGTCTATTTTAATTATTTGGTCTCTGTCATATTTCTCCCCTTACAACTTTCTTTGACTTCTCTTCTTCTTTCCATCTCTTCTCAATAATAAGAGAAATCTTAAAAAAACCCAGATATATAAATTCAATGGAAAACATTCATTTACATTCAAGGTTGATCCCCAGTAGAATCAGGGCAAAGGAACTTTATTTTATGACAGTGTAAAAAAATGGAAAGAGTCCCAATTCTGAAATGATTGGAAACAGTTGATTAATTTAACTTTGACGCAATGACAACTAGGATTAATTTTTCTAATTGTTCAGAATAGTAATTGACTGAACTACAGGGATAACCTTTTTCTCTTTCAAATCAACAGACAAATTCCTAATAATATAAGTAGGATGTGACTATGTCTATGTTAACATGGTCTGCATTAAATTTATCTTAATGCCTTTATGGACACCAAAAAAAGGTATTTTGAAATTAAAATACTGAAGTATTGAGTAGCTTCTAGGTAAATTAATATCTTTTGTAGTTAGTAATTGCTTATTTTATTGTAATGTTTCAAATTACATCACCATAGAAATTCATGCCTGGAGTGGCCATAGCATGGAGAGGCTTTGTTAGCCTCTTTGGGTTTTCTCAGAAAGTGGAATTATCATCATGGAATTGTCATAGAATGGCTTTGCTTGAAAGAGACCTTCAATATTATCTCATTCCAACCCCTCTGCTGTGGGCAGGAACACCTTCCACTAGACCAGGTTACTCAGAGCCCCATCCAGCTTGGCCTTGATTGCTTCCAGGGACGGAGCATCCACAATATCTGTCAGATGTTCCAAATAGACCTGATAAGATTAAAATTGGCCTCTCATGACCTGAAAAATGTTCATTTGCAAATGGTGAATGCTACAAACTTCTAAATGGAGGGATTTACTGAAGTCATCTGTAAATATTTATTTTCTCTTCCACTAGTGATATCTTTCATGTTGGAAGATTACAGCTTGAGTGATTCTGCATACTACAATTAATTTTCTGATAATGCACATGAAAGTTTCTCATCCAAAATTATTTCTTTCCCACTGAATTAAAAAATCCCATTGATATCTGTATAGCTTATTATCAATCATGGCTGTATTCTGGGAACATAAATGTGGCATTCATTTACAACTTTCTGATTCTTTGGTCCAAGAACATCATGAGCAGTACAGATGGCATTATTTGCTCCACAGCTCATCTCCTTGACATGTTCTGGATCTGTGCTCTATTCCACTGATGGATGTCCTTGTGGAAAGGTTATGTTCTGCCAGCATATTTACAAATGCCCCTTTTGCCTTCACAATTACTAAAAATGGATTAGAATGGTGAATGTTTGTACCCACTTTGGCCCAGTAGTCTTATTCACAGAACATAAGGAAAGGTTATGCCCTTTGCCACTGATATGTTCCACAGATTTGTGGAACAGAACCAGGTAGAGGAATTACTTCTCTTTTTCCCCCATAAAAAATAAACCTTAAAAGTTCAAAAGACTGTGGAAAGCAATGTTTTTACACTGTATTCAATTTGATGATCTGCACTTCAAATCATAGAATCACAGAATTAACTGGGTTGGAAAGGACCTCTGAGGTCATCAAGTCCAACCCTTGATCCACTACCACCGTGGTTACCAGACCATGGCACTAAGTGCCACATCCAGTTGCATCTTAAAAACCTTCAGGGATAGTGAATCCACCACTTCCCTAGGCAGCCCATTCCAATGCCTGATTACTTTCCCTGTAAACAATATCTTCCTAATATGCAACCTAATCCTCCCCTGACACAGTTTAAACCCGTTCCCTCTTGTCTTACTGCTGGTTGCCTGGGAGAAGAACTGACGCCCACCTGGATACAACCTCCTTTCAGGGAGTTGTAGAGAGTGATGAGGTCACCCCTGAGCCTCCTCTTCTGCAGGATAAACAACCCCAACTCCCTCAGCCTCTCCTCATAGGACTCGTGCTTGAGTCCCTTCACCAGCCTCGTTGCTCTTCTCTGGACCTGCTCCAGCACCTCAATGTCCTTCCTGAACTGAGGTGCCCAGAACTGAACACAGTACTCCAGGTGTGGCCTCACCAGTGCTGAGTACAGGGGAAGAATCATTTCACTTGTCTTGCTGGCCAGACTGTTCCTGATACAGGCCACTTGTGTCCTTGTTCTCCAGAGTGTCTTCAAGACAGAAGTATATAAATGGAAAGACAAGGAAAAGCAGATCAGGAAAAGACAGCAAACTAACAGGAAAAAAACCTCAACAAAACAAAAACAAGACTGCTATGATATTAATCAGATTGCAATCAGCTAAACAAGATTCTTTTTCTTACCAAATTCATGTTTCTAATTCTTGATCTACCTTTTTCTGCTGTCATTATTTTATAATGGTATCAAACACACTAGAAGTCCTTTCATATGCAAGTAGAAAAAAGCAACTTTACAGCTGTGTGTTACAGACCCAGAAGCAAAACCTCCTGGCTTCTGTGCAAATCTAGTATAGACAAAAGTCGCTATGCTTATGAACATTTTGTCATTTAATAGTTGCATTTTTGGAGGAAAACTTCTTTGAAAGAACTTCTTGAGAATATTGTAGCCCAGAGCAAAGTTTCGGACCATCTGCAGACCTGAGGATCCACTCTGCTATTTGGATCTGAAAAGTCTTTATTTTTGAAATTTAAGAAAAAGACATGAGGAGGGGAGAACCTTCCCCTCATCAATTTGTTTATGAAAGATCTCTATTAACATGATTTGCCTATTCTCTTATTTAGTGGACAAAATCCTAGCACAGTTATCATCTTGAACTAAAAGCCTGTTTCATTCTGGTTTGCACAGAACTTCTTCATTCTTCTCCCAGATTATTGTGACATTTCATGAAACTTCTGCCTACTTCACACATTTATTTTCAATGAGAATGTAGCTATAGGCCGTGGTTATTTAACAGGTAGCTAAAAAAATATAAGCAGTGCGTCTCATATCCTGAGCCCAGAAAGCCTTGACCTCCAGTGTTTTGCTTGTATCTAGTTTTTCCAATATTGCTGTTAACTTGCTTCTGTATTTGAATTGAATTTCTCTTTTCACTTATGAGAAATTTTGTTTCTCCTTCCTTCTTTCTCTTTCTCTTTCTCTTTCTCTTTCTCTTCCTCTTCCTCTTTCTTTCTTTCTCTTTCTTTCTTCTTTCTTTCTTTCTTTCTTTCTTTCTTTCTTTCTTTCTTTCTTTCTTTCTTTCTTTCTTTCTTTCTTTCTTTCTTTCTTTCTTTCTTTCTTTCTTTCTTTCTTTCTTTCTTTCTTTCTTTCTTTCTTTCTTTCTTTCTTTCTTTCTTTCTTTCTTTCTTTCTTTCTTTCTTTCTTTCTTTCTTTCTTTCTTTCTTTCTTTCTTTCTTTCTTTCTTTCTTTCTTTCTTTCTTTCTTTCTTTCTTTCTTTCTTTCTTTCTTTCTTTCTTTCTTTCTTTCTTTCTTTCTTTCTTTCTTTCTTTCTTTCTTTCTTTCTTTCTTTCTTTCTTTCTTTCTTTCTTTCTTTCTTTCTTTCTTTCTTTCTTTCTTTCTTTCTTTCTTTCTTTCTTTCTTTCTTTCTTTCTTTCTTTCTTTCTTTCTTTCTTTCTTTCTTTCTTTCTTTCTTTCTTTCTTTCTTTCTTTCTTTCTTTCTTTCTTTCTTTCTTTCTTTCTTTCTTTCTTTCTTTCTTTCTTTCTTTCTTTCTTTCTTTCTTTCTTTCTTTCTTTCTTTCTTTCTTTCTTTCTTTCTTTCTTTCTCTCTTTCTTTCTTTCTTTCCTTTCTTTCTCTTTTTGTTTCTCTCTCTTTCTGTGTCTCCATCTCTCTCATCTCAATTTTTAGGGAACACAAGAGACTTAACATATGTCAGTGATGACCCTTTTGCTTGTGAATACAGAACACAGGCTTTTTGAAGAGGCAAGAGAAAGACCTTAGGATGGATGTTGCTCTTTCCTGATCCCTGTGGTGCTACTGGAAACACTGAGTGTCTTTTTAAAACTGAATAGACCTAGATGGGCATAGTGGTGTAGGACACTAGGGATTAACTCAAAAGGTAAGGTTAGAGAAAAGATAAGGTTTATAAAACACACAGATTAAAGAAAAAAGAATAAGATTAAGGGGAGAGACACCCTTGCAAATCAGCACAGTCAGGAGTGAAACTGCTGCATTCTCCTCACTGAAAAGCTAACCCTCCCTTTATTCAGAAATGTTCAAAGTAATAAACAGTGCCTTGAACTCCTCTAGCCTCCTTTCTTTTAACCTTATCCTTGTAGCACACCCCATGTTATGTCCACCAGGGACATCTTTGATTCTTTCAAAAGCAAGTGGCTCAATTAGAAAAGAAGCAGCATTTACCACACAGCCCACTGACTACCACAGCCTCCTTTAATCCAGTCTAAGCTGAAAGCATCCATTTATATGTCTGCTCAGTCACAATGGAATATATTGATTGCCAATACAGGGACCACATTTTCAAACCAAGTCAACTGTAGGGTTCACTGTCTACAATTGTGACACTGTTTTTAAAAAGATCCCTGGTCTATCACATTTATGGCCATGCTTTCAATACGTTTTGTTTCCAGGGCTTCGTTACCTTTACTGTAGTCCCTTTACTTGTCTCTGGCCCAAAGGGCAGTGGTGCTGAGCTCTTCTTAATAGCTGGGAACTGTCTTTTGTTCTACCACTTCATTAGCATAGTGGGGCTGTTATCCTCGAGGAAGTTGCTAATGATGCCACCAGAAACAGAAATGCATCTAATCATACAAAAGCAGCAATAAAAATTGCTAATTATTTATAAATACAAATATTAATGCTTATGCATTTTAATCACTTTTAAATTCAATAGCAAGAAGAAATAACAACTACTTCTTGCTAGCCAACATCATTAAATAACATGGTCAATAGACTTTTTAAATTTTTTTAAGTTCCTTAAGGAAAATTGGAAACATGAATCTTTTATTGATGAGCTTTGAATATATGGCCACTTCTTTTGTCATGGGTTCTTTAAATGCTATAAAGTTCCCAAGACTGCTCTATATGATGTACTTAACAAGTCTTCTTAATCAGCACTACCACTGTTTCAACAGAACAAGCATAAATTCTAGTCCCTTTGAGGGTAAGGCTATAGTCTAAACTGAGGCTTGCTCAAATTTTGAAAAGGAAACAAAAAAGGGAACCTGATTGTCTTTTCCTTAGCCTTTTCCAACTATACTCCTGAACAAAGTACTTTAGTACAGAAACAAATCAAAGAAAAAATAGTTGAATTTTCAAAATGTGAACAAGAACTCATTATTTTATTTTAGTTTTCACCTGCCCAATTTGATGGCTCCTCAAATGCCTCTGGATATTGTAGAATTACAGAGTTATTGACAGAGATAGAGTAAAGTTAGGCAAGCATCAAGGGTTAGTACCTGATGTAGTTTGAAGCACAATAATGTGATTATACCTTTATGGTTTCATCATCATTTGTCATCCTTTTGAGACAGTGATTTGATGATGTAGTAGCAGCTATGTAATGCAATGTGAGTGTGTTTGCATACTTCTCTGCTTGATTTCAGCTTGGTTTAAGGCTTTGACCTCATGGTTTCTGTTTTTAATGAGTTACAATCTCCTGATTTGTTTCTGTGGCTCAGACTGTAGCAACAGAGGTTCCCACGGGTCTACTTTCAGTGTTTTTAAAATCTGTCCCTAATTTAATAATTTCTCAGAATTTGTGTTATATGGAATCTGGAGGGGTTCAGACTTTATACACATACCTTAGTTCCAGATTACTTATTCCTTAATTATAAAATGAATACTCCAAAGGGAAAAGTAGTAGCACCAACTAAGAAAAAACTACAGCTGATAGGTGAGGGAAGTTTTTAGAAGTTGTGTTAGATATCTAAAGAAGTGGAATTTTGCACTGACAGAAAGTATTTTCTTCAGTTAAAAACCAATTCTGGCTAAAAGAGAGGTAAAGTCCATGATGAAAAAATAATGGGAAAAGTATGGGGCCTGATAGCAATGAATAAATTCAGTATTAGATAATGGAGAGAACTGATAAAGAAAACTAAAGCAGTCAGTTGAAAATCTATGGGTAATAGGGCAAAGATAACAGGAAGTTCTTTAAACAGGAACAAAATGCTTACAGTTTTGTAGAACTATGGATGGTAAAATTGTTAACCCTGGTAGAGAAAACACAGAATTAAATATATACATCTATTTTCTAAAAGAAGAATGAAATATTTTCTCTCACTTCTGAGAAAGAGTGCTAAGCAGCAACACTAAATCTACAGAATTAGATAATTCATCATCAAAAAAATCACTTGTCTGTGGAGCTGACTGAATTAATTTTTTAGCAAATCCATATTCTGAGGGACTTTCAGAAGCTTGGAAAAATAGTCATGGCCCAGCATTAACAAATAGTGAGTTAATTGGCCTTGAAAACAATTTGATAGTTAACCCAAACCTTACCTAGGAGGAATTTCTTGGATGAATTGAATGGAGATTAAAATTACAATTGACACCAGTCAGTGCAACATTATGGAAAATATTTTTTCCTAATGTTCCATTGCCTTGATGAGATCGTGACATATTTTCATAAAGAAATCATCCTGATGAAACATACCTATATGTTGTATAGTTTCAGAGACATTGCGTGCAGCCGGCAGATGTGACACGGCATCCACGGGTGCAGCCAGGTGTGATGCCTGAGGTATCTGAAACCGCACAGAACTCCTGTGTCTAGACAACTGGATTGTCCCCTGGTGACCACACTGAAGGGGGTTCATCTGCCTCACTAAAGGCATCCAAGAATTAATATTCCTGTGTTGAAACTAGATTCCTTTTAAAGTCAACAGATAAAATATGCACCTTCCCCTGTGCTTCAGCTGACGTAGGTGAAATGCCTTTTGTGGGGTGAGGTGAAACATCACTGAAGGGGGCTGAGTTTCCCTCCGTCAGATATGGGGAAAGATAGGAAACTGAAATGAGATGATAGCAACCAATGCAGTGGGTTAAGGCTGCCTGCATTCAATATTGACAGTCTGGAAAGAGTTTGGAAAAGATCTACTGAACCATTTCAGGGTTTGGAAAAGATACTTTGTAGTGGGAAACTATAGAAGTGCTATCAATTTTGTTTATCCAGAAAGGTTAAGAGGTTGCAACCTACGATTACATCTGAAGAAGAAGTTTTTGATCACAGAAGGCTCTTTAATCTTCCAGAAAAAAACCACAAAACCCACAGCATAAAATCCAACAGTTGAAAGCTTAAACTAGCACAAAGTAAGTGTAGAAATTAAAGTGCACATTATTTACAATGGAAGCAGCTGTATGGAGGAAGCTGTGTGACTGTCACAGCTCGTGACTATAAAAGCTTATCTTGGGATATAGAGACTTCTCGCTGCCTTGAGTGCATACCCAAGCGATGTGCTGCCATGAAAAGCAAGGAGATGAGCTTGATTGCATTCCTGGTGAGATTTTGTGGCCCTGGATGCACCAAGCAACAGACTGAATACTCACAATTATTCATTCTGGCTTTGAAATGTATGGATTTTAAACCCTGTTTTCATAGGGTAGAAAAGTAGCATTGTACATTTATCAGTGCTGCTTCAACTTCCAAAGAGGCCTGGAAGAAATTATTAACTAAGGCAAAAAGGACAGTGACAAATGGGGAAATGATAATGAAGGAAAATGAAAAATAATTAGAGAGAGTTTTCACTCCCACTATCATCCATTTGTTTTAAATTTGATTTTGCATCTAAAATTTTTGTTTTGATTTATTTCAAATTTAATTTGTCTAAGTTTTTGGAAAAAAATTATAATATTTAATTGTATATATTTTATTTACCTACCATTTTTTTCTCTCTGTCTTTTCAGCCTCAAAGTTTTTATTGGCTAAAAATAAAGTGAAAAGCACATTTCCATTTTCCTTCGTGGCATATGCATAGATAAATAATGAAACAATACAATGACATTTTTTCACAGCTTAATGAACTTTGAAAAATTTGAAACCAGTCCTAAATAAATAGAGACTCATATCCTATGATTTAATGATTTAATGATAATAAAGCATTTAATGATTAAATGATTTTCATGACACCTGTGTACTTTTACCTTTTTTCCAGTACTTGGAAAAAAAAAAATTACCATGGGCTTGTATTCACAAAGAATTAAATTGTTTCTTTACATCTTTATAGAGCAGCTGCTGCTGAAATACTTTTATAAATGAGACCATTTTATAAAATAGCATCTTAGAGGAGGCTCTTCTGTTTAGGTAGCTGGGAATGCAGGCAGCCTTAACCCACTTGGTATTATGTTTGGAACTTTTATATATATATTTTGATTGCTGTTTACAGCTTTTTTTATTAGTGTATCTTTTTTCAGTGCACAGGTTTGTGGAGCAAGCAGCTGTTCATTTGTTTTGTCAGTAATGGAAAGAAGACTTGAACAGCTGATGACAGGTAATTTGGGCTGATGTTCAAGTTCTTATAATAGAACTGTGTAGAAAGCTATCACTTTATCTTACAGTGTCTGTATATGTGTGACAAGACTTTCAGAACAGAAGAAGAAATTTGCACTTCACAGGGTAAATAATAAAACATGAGAAAATAGACAGTAGTGTTAAGAATGGTGTGTAGAAAAACTACACACAGGAAGCCATTTCTGGTGCACAACAAGGTGTTTTGCTGGTTGTATGCTTCTGGAATTTTTGATAAGGGTTTGTGACTGTCATGTGTTGGCACCTCTTCTATCAGTTTTTAATACAAATCTGGAGCATGCTCAGAATATTTGTTTTTCTTTATTGGAAAATGAGTAACATTACCTAACTATAGGGTTTCAGGAACTTCCAGGCAAATCTAGTTTTCTTGCATTTTGTCCATTTGGAGCTTCATTTCCTCTTTTCATTCACTCTCTGGAGATTTCTCTTCTGAAAAGAGAAATCTGGCAGTTCTTTGACAGCTCCTTGTTTCCAGTAAATCATCCCCACATGTTCATGGCTGTCCGCTGTTCTACACATCCTTGCATGCAAGAATTTGTATTTCTGTCATCCCTCAAGGGAAACTGTTCCTCTACAGTTTCCTGGAAATTGCAGTTGTAGTAATTACAGTTGTCCTCTACTTCTACCTTTCCTGACCTTGAAAGTACATTTGTGTACCTATCCCTGCCCTCTGCTGCTTTTCTCTCTCACTGGCAATCCTCTCACTGACTGTCCTACCCAGAGTTCAGGGAGTTCCCTGTTACCTCCATTACAGCAGTATTTGGCTCCCTGCTGCCACTTTTTAATTCGTTCTGTCAGCTTTCCTACCACTGCTGGCTTCAAAAGTTTATTTGCTGCAGGCAACAGAGAGTCCACATATGGAGTGCCTGGAGATGCTGTCCTGGCTGCTGCCCATGCCTTCTGTTAGTGTGTGTCTCCAGTTGTTCAGTTGCTTCTTAACTTGCTCACGAAGCTGTGAAAAAGCTCTTTTTTCATAGATATCCCCATACATTTGAATTGCAGATGGAACTTTGGTCATTGCTTGAGACAAGTAACTCAGTGGTTTTGCTTAGCATCACAAAAAAATTAAAATAGAAAATATGTTATGAAGAGTTCAGGTGATAGTACAATCGTCTTGCCACACAAGAATGGCAAAAGCTATTTGTTTCAGCCAACTACAGAGACCATGTAGCATATTCCTTATCATTATTTAATAGGAGGTAATTATTAAGGATTTGGATACACAGAAATATATTCTGTAGCTAGTCATGGCACTTGAAAGCTTGCCACTTGCATAGTGAAACAACCTCAGGATATATATTGGTACTCATGAATTACTTATTAACTCTGTTCTTTTCTGTGTCTTCTGCTTTCCAGTTTAAGTGGTTTTGGTCTTATTATGCTACATGGTGGGACTTAAAGGTCATTTTACAACCTGTTGATTCCCTAATTGTGACTACACTCCTTCTGGTATTGTGTCTTCAGGTAGCAGTTGGATTAAGACAGGATGATACAGCTTAATGACCTAGAATGGGAATGTGGTTCTTGGAATGCAAAATAGAGAAGAAAAGCTTCATGTAAGTTAATGAAAAATTGAGGAGACAAAATAAAGAGATACAAATAAAGGAAAGGGGGAAAGGTAAGGCAATGCATAAATGGCAAATAGGCAAGTCAATAATTAATGACAACAAAAAAATTACTACCTGAAAAGTGCAAAGCATAGCTTTTATTCTGTGAAGGATATTCTCATTGGCCACTGTAAATTTAAAAAAAAAAAAAAAAAGTTCTTCAATGTTTTTGTCCTTGGTAATCTTCAGCATTCCATTTCCTCCCATAGCAAGAAGAATTTGTCAATATTCAGACAAATAGCCTGAATACAAATATTGAAGTTTTTCCTTCTAAGTATAAAGGAAATTTAAAACTATCTAAATACATTTATTTTTTTCATGTATTTCAGTTAACTTGAATTCTTTTTTATATCTAATCTTCAGCAAATGTCCTCTTAATTTTAAATCCACATAAAGCAACCTCCAAAATTAAACAACCCTGTGTTTCAATCCCTGTAAATTGCACTATACAATTAATAATACATCCAGTGTATTATTTTTGAGGAACAGAGAGTCAGTTATATATTTCTCGTGAGCTGTGTTGGGATTTAGCCACCTACCTTCCATTCACATTAATGGGACTCACGCAGATAAATTGCCCTCAACAACAGAAGTTTTCACCCTTCGGTCTCAAGCCAGGCCTTCAATTACAACCCAGAGAACCAAACACACCCTGCAGTTATGAAAGATGTATGCCTGGGCATGCAGCATAAAGAGGGAAATATCAAAATAAGGTTATTTGGCAGGAACTGGGAAAAAATGTTATTTTATAAACGGCAGACAGGAGAGATGGAACTAAAAGTCATGCAGCTGAGAGAAGGATCAAAGAACAACAACTATTTCCTTGATGCAGGGAAGAGAAAGCAACAACAAAGTGTGCAGTACAGAGTGTGCTCCTGACATGGCTGGGTCAGCCAGCAGCTTAGAGAGACTTCTGAGCAGGGTAAAAGGGACTGGAGTCAGACAAAGGGAGATGCATCAATATTCTGAAAAGACAGAAAGACAAAATGTGGTTTTTAAAGCCTTTCCTGTGAAGTTGTCAGCTCTTAGTCTTTCTTTGTGATTATGAAATATATTAAATTGTTTTAATAGTAAGGTGCTATTGCTAGTCAGTCTGATGTTTATTTTCTAAAGGAAAAAAATGCAAATAATCTAGTGAACAAAATATTGAGAAAAACAAACCCTCAGGCTAGAGAACTAGATTATTTGCATGTATTTGGGTGGGTGGAGTGAAATGGAAAGAAAGAAAGACAGAGAAAACAAGGGAGAGAGACAAATACAATTTAAATCAATCCTGTGATTTTTATAGCATGAGATTTTCAATTCTGGAATTGTATTTTTGTTAAAGAGTCTTATTGTTTTCAGTCTTCAGTTTTTATTTAAAAATCAAATAAAATTACATTGTAATTTTAACACATTGAAATTGTGTTAGAGAACCGAGCAGGCTGGCAAATCCCTGGGTTTTTCAGATGTTCAGTTCCTGTCCAGGACATGTAACTCAGGACTCAGATCTGGACATAGTAGCCCAGATGTCACAATGCACTTGTGCTCCATGTGTTGTGAGTCAGCCTCTCTAAAGCCCTGTGGTGAAATCCAGGACACCTTCCCCCACTGTCTGGCAATCTTTCTACACGGGAAGGGCTGTGAAACTGGGATCTTCCAGCTTCTTAAATGTAAATTACCAGGAAACAGCAAGATGGTGTCTTTAGCCTCCAAGATTAAATGTGTTTAGAAATGGTCCCTAGAGAACTGTTTCCTATATATATGCCAGTGCTTCACAGCTACGTGTTTTTGGAGGAAAAGAGGACTTTTTAAATGGATTTTTTAAATTTTTTTTTCTCAACCCAATGCTATTCAAAAGATGAATTAAAGCTTTAGTGCAGTTACTTCATCCTGTTCCAGAATATAGTTTTATTTTTATTTAATGTATTTAGGTTGTTGGATAGGTAAATGATTGTAACATGAACCTGTTTCTCATTGATAAATGTGTCTAGAAGAATAAAGAAAGAGAGGGCAAAAGGAATAGATATTAAAGTGAGCAATATATTTCAGTGTCCCTCTTGCTGTTCCATTAACAGTACCCATGAGAAGACCCATCTTACATTTCATAGCCGTTCTTTTTTTCTCCCATTTCCTCTTCCCTCTTGAGCATCATTTATAGAAAAAGTATATCACTAATATTTTCTATAGTCTTTGACTTGGCAATTCATTATTTTCCACAAACTAATTTTTTTTTGGTGTTTCTGGAGTCTTACTTGTATTTTACTGTATGGGGGCTTGAAGCCATACAAATTATGTATTCATTGATTACAATGCATTTTGAAACTTAAAGCTTGCTTCCTTCTGCCAGTGCTCTTTTTAAATAACTCATGGATTATTCAGGTAAAATAATTATCTTCCAAGAATTTAAATAAAAATAATCTGTACAGACTGTCACTGATTTATCATAATATTGGATAACGCGATAAGTTCAAATGAACATTTTTAGTTTCTTTCTGTCTTGGTAACTTGCAGCTAAGATTACATTTCTGTGATTTTAATCTCCCATGGCTCAAGAATTCTGACATTTCTCCCTGCCTCCTATGTAACCCCCCCAGACTCATTCATGTACTTCTTATGCTAAAATTAATAAAATATGAATACAAATTGAACAGCAAGACTGTTCAAGAACATTTGGTATTTGGAGGAAAAGCGATTCTCACATATCTGCATTGTTGCTGAAAGAACAGAAAGAACTTCCACTGAATCGGTAACAGTTGGAGCAGATTCAAGTGTGGTTTTAGCAGAACGGTGAGGGAAAAGTTCCCTGTTAATTCCTCCTCAGAGCTCGCATCATCTGGGAGCCTCCTCTTGCAAAGGGTGATGGAGTATCATTGACATACAACCTTCCTCTCTAGGAGGAAATATATCACAACAGCACTGTTTCCAAGGTTCTGTATATGTATGTGCGTCATTATCTGTGGGTGAGCTTCAAAAATCCAAACCCCACAAATTTCTGCTGAGTCTGTTTCAGATACTTTGCAGTTTTGTGGGTGTTTATACCAAAGTGGTGTGATGCCTTGTTAGCAATGAAGAGAGACTGGAATCCAAATTACATGCTGAGGATGTGTGATTCAGTTCCAGTACTGTGTCCTAGGCTGGTGTCATATGGCATTTTGCTGTTATGGAAATTACCTCAGACTGGTGATAATGTTAAATGTCTGCTCATCTGTTCAACTTATGTGGGAATTTCTTTGTTCCCAAAACCAAGAATGTGCAGAGGAAGAAGAGCAAACCAAGTCTGCTTAACACCTCTCACTAACACTGAATATGGTACTGTGTGGGTGACAGTCAGTGTAAGCCATTTGAAAAGAGGAGCCTGAAAGCAGCTTTTAATAAATTCAGTTATCATTTTTCTAACAGTGTTTTATGACTTTTTGCCAGCTGCAATAGGTAGAATATCATCTGGGAATGCTGCAATATATAGTTTTTTACTGATGCTGTAGCAGTGGAAGGTGGACCTTGCCCAAAGTTGTGCATAGAGAGCTGTGAAATGTGGCAATGGAATCTCTCAAAGAAACAGTTTTTGTTGCTGAATATGTATGCTGAAAATCAATTATATGTAGATTGGCTGTGAGAGAGACAAGCTGTTCTGTTGATTTAGGCATGACCTGTGTGGTGACGCTTCATCTCCCACTGAACTAAATATTCTTTCAAATGACATATTAATGGGAGGGCATCCAAAATACTTTCTAGGCAAATGAATGTGTAATAGCCAGATGGTTTATTTGGTTTTTCAGTAATCCTTAGAGGATCAGAAAAGGGATTTATTTAGTAAGTTATATCATGCAGTTACCTGTGTTAAAGTGTCTTGAAATACAGCAGGTTATAATTGCATATCTGTTCTGTTCTTTTCTTATTTTGCCACATTTGTAAAGCACTGTGGAAAATGTCAGCCAACTTTTCATGGCATGGTAGGAGCACAGGTGGGGGATGTTTAAGAAATAGGGTTGTAAAAGAGATGGTGAAACAAATTACCCAATAATCCTTTCTGCTACTCCTAGGGCTATTCAAGTCTTTCATCCCACATCAAATTCCTTCTATTCAAAATTTAGCATAAAGAGCATAACACGTCTCAAAAGGTGAAATAAAACTTACTTTGTGAGCCTACTTACATAAGTCCATTTAATACATGAAATGTATTTTGAGATATCATCTCTTGAACATATTGTGCTGAGACAGAAACTTCTCATACAATGCAGCTTTTAGCTCTGTACATGTCTGGTCAAATGTCCTTAGCATATGCTCACTCTCTGCAGCTGTGAGTGTGAGCCACAGGTGTTACACTTAAATAAAGGCTATTTTTTCTCCACCTGGTTCCCTAATATACAGATTGGGTTTTTTATCCCTTCATGAGCAGGAATGAGTCCCTTTGATGCTACTGTATGTTCTGCATGGAGGAGAACAGGAAATTGAGTTTCACTGAATGCTGGATTTGGTTTGGAACACATCCCTGCTGGGGAAAATTGAACTGTTTCTGAAGCATTTCGGAATTTTGCCTCAGAAATTTCACTTTTGTAGACCAACAGTGATGCTGATATTGGTCCCACTGGCAGGAATAGTGGACCAAAATGATTCCTTTCTATGGTAGAGTTAGGAAATCAGCAGAATGCTTAAGAACCAAATATGTCACTTGAGCAAAATGATTGCATCTAAATTCTATAGAATTCAGGAAAACCTTTCCAAGGCCTCTTGTCATCAGATTTGTCCCAGCTGTTACAGATTTTTTGGGAAAACTTTCCCTCAGACAGTCAGAGTTCTAACACTGGGAATGCACGGCAGGATCACATATTTACTATGCTTACTGCTTAGGAGATGTCTCTCCTGGGTAATTCAGAAAACAACCATTCAGACGTGTAGGATCTCTCTAGAGCCCAGTTTGTTGCATGAATTTAGCTGATTTGTGTTGAGTTTTACTAAAACTTGTACAATGATGTAAGGGCACAACAGCAAGAGTACACTGAATTAGTTCATTTTTCACAATGTCAGACAACTGGATAGTCTATGGAGAAGGCAGATCATAGGATTTTCCTCCCACTGACTTGTAAGTCTTAGACACTGCGGTGTAAGTCTTGGCTTCTTTCCTTTTGGTTTTGTGTATATGACTTAGCTCTTACAGGCAGACTGCTTGCCAAATATCTGGATATTCTTGGAACATAGGAGCTGTCTGCCTCCTCTCCCAGAGGCTGGGGAGAATCCAATCCTTAGCTGCTATAATTGATGGCCAAATCCTTCAATGGCTGACTAGGCAGAGGAAGAGGTGGAGTTCTCTACTCAGAAATGTGCTCAGGTTCTGCATCTGTCTCACAGAAACGCCAAGTGCAGTTCTGAGATACCTTCACAAAATCACAGAATAACCGAATGGGTCAGGTTGGAAGGGAACACAGTGGGTTGGTCATCTGGTCCAACCTCCCTGCTCAAGTAGGCTCATCCTAGATCACATGGCGTAGGATTGTGTCCAGACAATTTTTTAATATCTCCAGTGAGAGGGACTCCAAAGCTCCTGGGCAATCTGTTCCAGTGCTTGGTCACCTGTAGAGTAAAGAGGTTCTTCCTCATGTTTGGGTGGACCTTCCTGTGCATCAGTTTCTGCCCATTGCTTCTCATCCTTCCTTGCTGGCAGACCCTGTGTATTGGCTCTGAAATCCCTGTGTGTGATAACTCCCCCAGCTGTGAACCACATCTGGAAAGGCTAACTCTCCTCCTTGGTGCCCATAGGGATATCTGGAGGTTTCAGCTAACAGTAGCACTTTTTTACCTCACTCTGGCCACCTGAACATGCTGAGCCTCATTGTGTAGACCCTCTGTTAAATGTCTGCCATGGCAGGAGACCATCCATCATTAGTTACATTTTGTGACATATTACCCTCATTTTCTATGCCATCACTTCTGGTGCTCCAATCTTAATCAATACTGTCCAGAATATCAGTCGCATGTGGAAGGATCTTTGAGAACCTGGACATAAAGATGCCTACCAATCCTTGGATTTCAAAGGAACTCTTTCCACCATTTGTCACTTACCACTCAGTTTTTCACTGTGAACAATGTCTCTACATGAAATGTGAGTCATAGCTATAAGCCAGATGTCAGTAAAAAAGTAGATTATCCCTCCTTCAGCATCCTGTATTGTGATTCAATTTTCATACATGATAGACACTGCTATTCAAAAAGTGACACTGTCAATGGTCAGCATTTGATTTAAAAAAGCAATATGAGACCATAAACTAGAAGGGTACTTGGTTAAACAATTGATCAGTGGGTAGATGAAGCCATTAACACAAACATGCTGTAAACTGAGACTAACACAGGAAAGCAGATCTGAGTTTGAAGTCTATGATCTTGATTTGCATGGGTGCATAAAGAAGGCTATTTCTGAAAGGAATAGAGATTAAAGGTAATGAGAGAAAATAAAAGCATTTTTAAAAGAAAAGGAACTGTTTGGGGATGTGTGTGATCATTTTTACTAGTTTAATCTGATAATAAGAAATATAGTACTTGGTTTGTTAGCATTTGATCTCAAAAGTTGCTTAAAGGATTCGGGAACAAAATCTCACATGAACAAGTGCAGCTTCTGCTTAAGTAGGGAGTTGCTTTTCCAATTGTTTTAACAGCCAATATGCAATATCAGAGGTCAATAGAGTTTGTTATAGTTATCAGGAGAAAATAGGCTTCATAGTGAGTTGAGAAACAGAAATCTTTTAATATCCACAATACTATTTAGTGTTTGACAAAAGATTTTGTATACCCACATGTGTGTACATACATGTGCACACACACATAGATGCATACAAAAGATATTGATAATATGTTTTGAATAAAAACATTTCCTGCATATGTCGCTTTCCAGTATATTTAGGAAAGCTACCAAAAATCCAGTGGAAAAAAAGCAAAAAGAGAGCGAACAAAAAGGCTTTCTTTTGAATAAGTGAAGTTAATTGTAGGAACTTTCAGTTCAGACCAAGAATACTGCCTGTTATATGGCAAAACTGCTGTCAGCCTGAGAAATAGTGTCGGTTCTTGACATTACTCAAGCTTGTGACAAACTTCCCATTGGCTTTCATGAAACAAAAATTACATCCATTATGTTTTCACATGGCAAAATACACCTACAGCAAAATAAGCTTTCAGAACCCTAGTCCCTCTCCTTTTGATTGTCATTACTTTGCCTTATTGTAGTGAAATCTTTAAACAATGTGTTACCCTCTATCTCAAAAGGAAAAAGTTGTATGTGTTTCTTTAGAATAAACCAATTTTCTTGCAAAAAATGGTGAGTGGAGATCCTGAAGGTAAAGAGTTTTCTCTGAAATGTAGCCCACTATTAAGTAGATGGTGGTTTAGAACATCCAGTAAAGCTATTTTCGGAATTTTTTAGGGACAGATTCTGTTCTTAATAAATCTTATCAAATCTCTGTTATGACAGTATTTTTTTTCCTCCTTCATTGATTCTGAAGCCTTTCAAATACCATAGTTACAAATACAGGTCTATTCTGTGACATCCTTTGCTGGTTTGGCAACATGTAATATAGAGGCAAATTTAAGAAGCCAATTTTTACTAGAGGAAAGAGGTTTTTATTGTTTAGAAAATACAATATGGTCAGTACTGTTAGGAAGTAAATGTGTGTCTAAGTTGAGAACTCAGCATAATCGGAATACTACAGATTTCTCAGGGAAAGCTGGTCCCGCACCTGGTGTGATCGGAAGCTGTAGTCAAATACTTGATGAAATTCTCAGCTGGTTTAAGTAGATGTAATGACCCTGACTTCAACAGATAGTTGGCACAGAGGAGAATTTAATCTGTTAACTTTCTGAAAGCCACCATTTTGTTTGTTCTTTAGCTCTGAGCATTTATGTTCCAGCTGGTCTCAAAAATCACATAACTGAAAGTTGTAAAGACATGCTGGGGGGAGGCGGGGGGAAGTGGCAGGAAACTTGGCAGGAAAAGAGACACTGCAAACTTGAAGCAGAAACTGTGGCAACCTGAATTACTTGTTGGAGGAAGCGTGCAGCATGTTTTGCCAGTGGCACCTGGAGAACCAGGGCTTCACCTCAGCAGTGATATCTTGCAGTGAGAGAAACAATTCTCTCCCTAGATTTGACACGTGTGAGATTGCAGCTCAGACAGCACCCACAGATGGTGCTCTTCAAAAAATCCCAATGAAAGAATGACAGGGACAAACTGGAGCAAGTCCAGTGTAGGACACTGTTGGTCTGGCTGGAGCATGAGGAGTGTCTAAGGGAGATGTGTGTGTTCAGAGGAGGCTCTGGAGCATCCTCAGAGATGCATGGTGAGAAGGTGAGGTGCAAAGTTCAAAAGCTGGAACTCAGGACATTCAGTGTAGATATGAGGAATGGTTTTTTTCCACCATGGGGGCTGTCAAAGCCTGGAAAAGAGATTGTTGATGCTCTCTAGAGATATTAAAAACTCAACTGGACACAGTCCTGCAACCAGATCTGATGTGGTTTTGCTCACAGCAAAGATGACCTCCAGAGGTCCCTCTGAGTCTGAATTATCCTGCGTTTCTGTGATACTGTTCAGTTTACTTAAATTATTCTCTTTATTTTCAAAGAGATGTGACAATTTCAGAAATGGATCCAGCTGTTGATTATATGCTTCAGGGGGCAACGTTAATGGAGGAGATGCAGCCCTTTTAGCCCCCTGGTAAACTCAGGCCTCAGTTTTTATTATTTTCTACCTTCAGCTATTGTGGAGCTTTGCTGAGCTCATAAAGCAGCTGCTGTGAGTGGTGAGAAAAGTAATTGCTGCATATACTTCATACGGCTTATAAAATGATTTGGAAATTACTGTACGGAAGTGAGCTGCTATGTTTTTATCACTATAGAAAACCTCAAGATGGCAGATCACTAGATAACTATATGTATATACATATATAAATATGTATATACATATATAAATATACATATGGATCCCAACTGTTAAGATAATTCATGCTATCTTAGAATCTGGCCTTAAAATTTGTCCACAGCCAATTTTTTTCCAGAAATAATGCTAGTGATACAATGATAAGTAGTAAGATAAGTAGTAAGATGGCACTCCAGATGACATACCTGGCTGATAAAATGAGTTTGAGGGAAAACTGAACAGAACTTCAAAGTGAAATTCGTAAGTATTCAAGAAAACACAAGCATCTCAAGACATCCACTAAAATGCTAATGTATAAAGAGGTACAAAAGGAAGGAATGGTGATAAAGGTAATGCTGCTGCAGGAAAGATGCATGTTGGGATATAAACAGTGTAAGAGGGAGCCTCTACCCTCCTAAATTCAGGCTCTGCACATGGGTTTAATTAATTTCTTCCAAGATCATAGTAAGAGTCCTTTAGGCATCCTGATTTCCTCAGCTTCTATTTCTTTCCTCTACTTTTTAGAGAAGTATGTCCATATATCTCACAGGATGGGCCTAGACTTTTATTAATTAAACTTTCAAGACATTTGAAGATGAAAAAATAAAGTAATATTATCAAGGA
This sequence comes from Pachyramphus minor, assembly GCA_013397135.1. Taxonomy (NCBI): domain Eukaryota; kingdom Metazoa; phylum Chordata; class Aves; order Passeriformes; family Tyrannidae; genus Pachyramphus; species Pachyramphus minor. Next base: position 193,440 of record VYXB01003753.1, read on the forward strand.
TTATTTAAACTATGTTTTTGTGAGTTTGTAATACAGTCCAGCTGAGAACTACATGCCAAAGCCTTAGTAAAAATAGACAGCCGGTGGTTTCTCAGCCAGTACGATGTCAAATTAAAATTATGCTTCACAACAGTAAATTCAGTGCCGGTAAATCCATGTGGATTAAATGTAGGAAGCAAAGAAATAAGCACTTACTTTTCTCATCCAGATCATTTGTCTTCCTGTTAGGGTTTTATTTTCAAAAAAATCAAGCCTGAAATCTGTATGTGGGGATGTAAACAACTGCATGGGGAAAAATGTCAGTACTTAGCAGAGTGAAGTTTGTCCAAGGATTACCACAGTGAATAAAACCAACTTGCCTTTTAAAAGCTGAGTGTACTATTTTGGGAATGTGACCCCTTTTCATGAATAAATGACGTGGTGACATTTACAGATAAAGCAAGATTTAACTGCTATGAAAGGAGATGACAAATGTCAGGATGTCAGTAATGATCTGTGAACATAATGGTCTCTCACCAGAGCACTGAGTAGATATATAATGTAACTGTCGCCTGCTAATGCTGCCATGGAAGAAGAAAAGCAAAGTAATATGAGGAAAATCAAAAACCTCTCTGGAACCAACCTTAAAGCCTGATTGATAGGCATTGGCACAACTTAGCTAATAAATTATACTGCTAATGACCTAGAGTCTTTACTTTGTGCATATTACTATTCCATACTGTGAAATTCCTGTATAACTTACAACTGTTTTGTGTCAGAGGATGAAGTGTTGGCCATCAAAACAGATTTCTGACAGTTTCTTTACCCCTGTTGTACTGCTGGGGCTTGGCTGTTGCAAAAGGCTTGCTGGACCTGAGTGGATTTACTGCAGCCAGAGCTGGTTCATGGAGCGCTGGGAGCTGTAGAGCAGAGCAAGATCCTTCCTAGGCAGAATTTTAGGATTCTTGGAAAGATAATACCACCATAGAATCATAGAATGGTTTGAGTTGAAAGGAATCTTAAAAATCATCTGATTCCACCCCCCCCTCAGTGGGCAGGGATGCCTTCCACGTGACCAGGTTCCTCAAAGCCCCATCCAACCTGGCCTTGAACACTTCCAGGTATGGGGCATCCACAGCTACTCTGGACACTATTCCAGTGTCTCACCACTCTCACAGTGCAGAATATCCCCCTAACATCTAATCTAAATCTCTTTCAGTTAAATCTGTTCCCCCTTGTCCTATCATTATCAGCCCATAAAGATCATTGAGACCCCTTACCTGAGGTTGTCCTCCTCAGGTATTCTCAAATGTGATGTCTCCCAGTTTTTCACACCCTAGAAGACTGTATGCTGGCCCAGTTTTGTGATTGCTGTCAAACCTGCCTTGATAACTTCCTTGGGAAACCCAGAAATATGGTAGGGGAAAAAGAGCTTGGCATTATTTATGCAGTTGTCTTCTGAAGTTGTCTCAGGCAACTGCCTCCCACCCCCGGGCCCCAGAACGAAATCCCCATTTGTCTCACACATTGAGTGCTTTCTCCAGCTAACAGATAAATTGATTCCTGTTTGCTATTTAAAGTGAGGAGACTGTCTGGAAATCTGAAGGTTTAAAAATCCTGAGACCCGAGCTCAGCGTAGCATGGAATGCAGGGAGTTTCTTTGCATGAGCTTCCCAGCCTCCTGGCAACTTCACAGCTCTCAGCTGTGCAGTGCACTTTTGCTCTTCTCGTGCTTTGCTTCAACAGTTAGCCGACCTTTTCTCGGAATAGGTTTGCCTGCCACAGGGCTTGTGTTACCCAGAAGACCAAGGACGTTTTCAGAGAGATGGTGAAACTGTGATTAAAAGCCAGACATAGTAAAGCTCTGGTGAGATCAGCCAAGTAGCATTTGGCTGGTAGTTTATTTATGAGAAGAAATATAATGGACAAAATATAAACATTAATGCAATAAAAATGCCAAGCTCTGGAACGTAGTGAAGATGATGCTGAACAGTGAATAAATGTATTTTTTTAGGAGATACTCTGAGTTAGATCTCCTGCTAATAGTGCACAAGTGTATCTTTAACACTACTTGTATAGATACAGTAATCACAGTATCTATCTGGCAAATCCCCATTACAAAAGAAACCCCTCCCAATCTGCTGTATCTTTTGATCTGTACTTTACAGTCAGAGCCATCTATGACAATGAAGATGGAGGTGGCATTTCGGATAAGTCAGCCAGCATTGTAGCAATCATATATTGACATCCAGCAAGGATTCACCTCGATTAACCGTAGCCATCTAAAAGTTAGATGTCTTTTCTAAGCGAATTCTTTTAAGCTTCCTGTAAAGTCAATGGAGAGATGTAGGCAGTGCAGAGGGTAATCGACCCTATCCTGAGATAAGTATTGTAAGATAAATTGTGCCCATTTCTTGCTATTCACTCTAGAGGGGTCCCAACTCCAGAATCAATGCCTACTTTTGAGGTAGCTGTGCTTAGGAAGGGAAAGGTGTAAAGGAATGGAATCAGCTGATCTGAAGGGTCAGTTGCTTTAATACAACCTTGTAGCTGTGCAGCATTAAACAATTAAACCTGATTAGGGATTTATGGTGAGGGGTCTGTCAACCTCCATATCTTACACAGATGCAAGAAAATTAATACTAAAGAAAAGAAATGGACTTTCAGAATAGAAAATACATAATTAAAAAATGCACGAAAGAAGAACTAAGAGAAAACCACTTTTGGTATTAAGAAAACATTGAGCTAATTAATCAAGGTCTGTGTGTGTCTTTTTTTAAAAGATAGTTAAAGAGAGCTGGCTGAGTTTTGATGTTGAATCTTGAGATCATAATTGTGAAGATTTTTTCTTTCTGGTGTAAAGGACACATCATTTGGAGAAGCAACACAATCATTTCAGCAGTAACTGGGGAAAAGCCAGTTCTCACAATATAATACAAAATGTATTCCTGTGTGTATCATTATGGTGTTCCTGCTGATCCAGTGAGGATCACTGGGTGCATTTGTGTTGAGATGAGTGTCCCAGTAAGTAAAGGTTATCAGTTAAGATCAGGTTTTGTGATGTGAAGCAGTCATTTTAGAGGCTGTGTATTCGATGATTTTAGTTCAAAAACCTTCTCTTGAGAATGATAAAAGGTAGTTTCTGAGTGAACTAACCATGGTCTGATTACTGCTTAGGTCTTACTTTTAACTGATCCATCTTGATACAGGGATTTCTAATCTCATGTTTCTGACTTGTTAGATGTATATTCTAGCACTAGTAGACCATTTCTGTTTAAACTACTTGAGATTTTCCAATGTAGTTCTTTTTGCTTGATTTATTGTAATATTTAATTAACTCTTACAATTGGATGGGTTTCTAGGTTACAGTTATTGGACTATTATTTAGCTCTGTTGGGGTGAGAAGCTCATTACAAAGTGTGCTAACAGTTCTGCTCCTCAAGGAACCTAGGAAAGGATTTTACTTTTTTATTTCCAAAATACTGAGTTTTAGCCTCTGCTTTTAATGCCCTTTATACTCATCAGCTAGAGAAGGACATTAGTGGTTATCTCAGCCCTGACGTTTGCTAACAAAGACTGACAACTGCTGACACAACAACCTGCCTTGAATTATTTTTGGGTAGGGGATGGAATGGGTTGGCTTAACAGAAACGTGTAATTTCAGTAAACCACCATTTTCAGAAAATGACACTGTTTCAAATTTCCTTTGCTGAAAGGGAGATGCATTTTTTCCCCAGACCTTTCTCAAAAAAAAATTGTGCAGAAGATTGAATAGGAAAATGGTGTCTCAAAGGAGAATTTCAGGATGTACTCAGTGTCAGTCAAAATCTTCCATTTTAATTTTTACTCTTTTTTAAATATAAATGTGTATACAAATTCTTATCCTTAATTAGCTGTAGAACTTACAGAAAGCATTTATTGTTATCTATTTCTTTCCTATCTCCACTGATAAGAGCTGCATGTTGAGCAGACACACTATAACCCCGTAATTTGAAGCTACTACTATGGTATCAATTCTTCTGGATGATACCACACACCTTGCCAGTCAAAAACGATTTGAGCTTAAATTGTCAGCTAAAAATGCTCTTCATTTTTATTGCCCTGAACTTGTGGGTAGTCTATTGGACGAAGTGAATTACTTTGTTGTTGAAAATGCTTGTAATTTTGTGTGAAGGACACAATCAGAATACACAATATTTTTTTTCCCTTTGCATTTCCCAACCTGCTCTGGTCCTTTGGTGCCCAAACATATTACAAAATTGCTAACATCTAAGCTGATCAATCAAACCCTTTGCAGTTCTGTAAATGATCAAGCTTAACTGTCTATGCAGCTGTTATTTGGCAGTGCTCCATCTGGAAAATAAAATACCAACATCAAAAGAAGTTCAGCAAGGTTTATGTTTCAGAGAGGTTTTTTGATAGCTTGTCTGTTATATAACAGTCTCCTGGGTCAAATTAAAAGGCGGCAGATCTTTGTCCTTTCATAAATCTCTGATCCTTGAGTTAACCAGATGACAATCACCTCCCAAAATAGGGAAACCTAAACAGTGTGTTGGTGCTGTGCTGATACTCTGCACATTAATGTGCACAGCCTCCCAGGAAAGCATAATACATATAGAGAAGTATTATATGGGAGCTAAGGAAAGCTGGGGCAGCCATATCACGGCATGCAGGAAGAGGGCTTATCTTTTCAGCACTGGATCCATTTTTGCTCCTCAGTTCTCCCCAACTCTCTATCAAGCTTAACACCACGGCATGCAGGGGTTGGGTTAGTTGCCTTTAGAACTGCCATTATTGATCCAATGCAGTGTACTATAGAGAACTCTGTGTATATTAGATTAGTCTCAATTCAGAAAAAATTAAACATTAGTGTTCATGAAGTGTTTTCCTTCTTCATACTCTGTCCCTACATTTAAATTATGGGCTTCCTCCTTATTTTATGAATTCAGCTAAACTAATGATACAACTTGACCTGAACACATTAAGCAAATGTACCAAACTGAAGAAGGAACACAGCATGCATGGATAGTTTGTGATTTATCTAGAGGTGAGTATGTGCCACTATCCTTTGCCACAGATATATAGAACTGGGCAGAGAATTAATGCTCTGGTAGACTGCAGGAAGACATTTGCCAGGGCTGTGGAGAGACAGCAAATCTCCTGACACTTTATGCTCTGATTGGTCATGCCCAAAAAGCGTATCAGCCAACTTGAACAGATCAGCAAAGTTCTCATTAGCGAAATTCGGAGCTAACCTTTCTACTCGCTAACTTGCAGAGATGGCAAAACAGTAATCACAGTGGAAAAGGTGTCCTTAGCACTCTAAAAAGAAACCACCAGGCAATAAACATTGTTGATCAAACACGAAATTGGAGAGAAGAAAGGAAAATGTCAGTGAATCAAATGCCTTCTCTTCCTGGACAAAACAGAGAGGTGAAATGTTGCAGTTATGAGCGAGAACACTTCACACGGTGTGATGGACACACTGCCAGTTGGTCCTGGTCAATTAAAGTGGGTTTTTTTGGCATAATGTGCAGAAGAAGTTTTCCTCAAAGGACCATAAAAGAAATGAAGTGCCCAATACCTCTGCCAGTTTTATAGCTTTCAGTCTACGTGGAAAATTTCAGCCAGAAAGAACTGGCAGGGAAAAGAAAATAATAACAAGAAAAACAAAACAATGTTATGTGCTGTACAAGTTGGAACATATTTAAGATAAATTTTCTGTGTTCTCTCACTTTGTGATTTGCTTGTGCACTGCCTTTTATACATTGCTTAGTTAAAGACTGCAATGTCAGGACATGGTAACATACAGCAAATTTTAAGCCCTTTAACCAAAATCACAATATGCATCTAGAAAAATAGATCCTTTTTTTTTCCTCAGCAGAAATTAGAACTGTTGCATTTTGCAGCACATCCCATTTCTATCAAATATACACCGTCTCCCCTGCAGCTCTTTTTATGTTAGTCAATATCTTTTAATGTTATCTGATGGTTTCCTAGGAGATGCCCTAAATGGCTAAACTCACTAGTTTGATGCTGGTGTTGGATAATATCTATATGCACTAAACATCTGTTTTGTTCACTGAAGTCTGCTCTGCCCTTTTTGCACTGGTCATTATGTTCCCCCTGAGGCTTTCTAATGGTTGCTAATGAGATAAGAAAAATGCTCCATGTACACTTCCATCTTCTCCGATGGTGTGTGATCAGAAGTCTGTGCTCTTTTTTAGCAGAAATTGCTTCAAAATCATTGTTAGTGTTTCTTTGTACAATAGTTTGAATGCAAATTTTACACTTAAGGACTAAAGTGCCTTTTAAAAATCTGTAAGATGCAATTAGAAGGAGAAAGATCACCACATTATAGGGTAGAGAGTTCTATTTGTGGAAGGGTGGGCTCATTGTTGATTCATGTTTTTCAGATGGTACAGTACAGGTTGCATCATTAATATAAGATTAAGATGCCAAATGGGGAATTTTTACCTTCTGTTTCTGAGTTTTTCACTGCAGGAAATCACCCAGATATGGCTAGAGGTTGATTTTATATAACATGATGAGCAGACAGAGTGTTCCTCAAATTGAACAGAGCCTGCTGCTACTGTGGGAAGAGGGGCTGACAACTTGGGTAGTATCCATACAAAGCTATAATTTCTAATCTGTCAAAATCACTTCTCTTTAGAAAGTCTGATTTCATTAGCATGTTCTTTGTCATATGTGATTGTCTCTCTTAGCAGCTTTCCTTTTACAGCTGTCACAAAAGCCAATCAGGGTACACCAAGGGCAGGAAATAAATAAGTCTTTTTGCTGTAAATTAATTTAGGCAAGGCTACATTCCATATGCTTAGATTTAGTCCCTACTTTGAGGTGTGAAATTTTAGCAAGGTAACAGATGAGGACTCTTAGAGCAGGTATTGGCATAAATTTGGTTACAAACTGTATTTCTTCTGGCACTCTAGTGGTGGGTAGAGAAAATATACTTACATATAGCCTATGCTTCATAAATGGCAATCCCAACTCTCAGCTAAACTGGGAATGTAGGCAAAGTTTTCTTGGACAGAGAGCTCAAATTAAGCTTTTCTCAAATTCTGTCTGTGCTGTGCTCTTCTGGGGTAGTTCTAACACAAACACTAAGAATTCATTTAAGTTATTTTTCTTCATATTTGATCTTTTGCACTGTTCAGTGGGCTCCACTGCTATTTCACTAAAGTCTAAGATTTTTGTACAGCTTGCTGTGCCCTGCTACCAAGGAGTCTCCAGGCAGAACTTGGCTTGGTTCTTCTTTTGGTGTGGACCTGAGCATTTAAGGTAAGGAGGAGGAGGCAGGTGTTTTATGGAAACCTCTTTATCTACTTAATTTAGCTCTGCTTCATTCGGATCTGTCTTAAAGCTTTGCAAATTTGTGAGAGATGGTTACTCTTTTCAAAGAAGTATTTCACTCTGGAGAGTAAGAAAAAGGCAATTGTTCCATTTGGCTTCTAAAGCTGAAAAAAGAGTATTTTCAGAAGTCTTTGGTATACAGAAAAATGGTGTGATGAGTGTCACAGAAAGAGGCCAATCAGTGTGTCAGCTGGTTGGTCCATCTTTCCCTGTGCTGTTTGCAAAGAGAGGTGCATGAAATGATAGCAAACCTCATCAGAGGAGCTGTAGCTTCACTTTTCAGTTGCTGTGACCCATCTGGAGAACAGGTGAAGCTGTAATTTTTTTGAAGAGTCTTTCTGTACAGGTACAGAGAACCATTCTAGAAGTCAAAGCATATACCTATGGTGTTGTATGGTTAGTTTGGTTAAGAATTTCCTTTATTTTGGAATCTTTGTAAATCACAAGACTCTACTGCTTTTTAGAAATATGTAACAAGCATATATGGATCAGCCACCTTACCCTTAGAGGTACTATACAGCTGTATCACCTGGGAAGGCACAATATGAGTCCCAGCATCTTTTCATTGTGCCCTGAAATAAAAGTGAAAGTCCTCAGAGTCATTATTCCTTATAACTAAATTTTCTTTCCCTTCTACAAGGTAGTTGGTCTTCCAGTTACCAATTTTGGCACTTCTGCCTGTCTAAAGGCTCATAATTTTTTTTTTTTTTTTTAAGCTAAGAGACTCTTCTGTTTTTTAAAACTTCTTCCATTTCTTTGATTATTTGTAGTAGTCTAGCTTGTTTTCTTTTCTCTGCCTCTTTGCCAGTTCCATCTGGGCATTTAAAAACAGTAATTCTGTATCTTTTCATGTGCTCCAGATCTTCTGCAATGCCAGTCTCTAACTGGCAGTATTTGATCTGTTTTATGATTACTCTTCATCTGTTCCTGGCCCTTTCTCTGTATGCTGGTAAACAGCTTTGATCACCTCTTGGCTATAATCTGTGGCTTCTCATAATTCCTTCTGGAAAGATTCTTTGTCTTAATTTAATTACTTTTTACCATTACCTGGCTCACATCCATTGCCTGTTTCCTGTTTTTAATTTTTGCCACTGTGAAAGCTAATAGGACTCTCCTGCATTGGGACATTTAGGAAAGTCAATCCAAATTAAATGTTAAAGTTCACACTTCAGCTGCATTAAATCCCTGTGTTGACAGCCTTGTTAGAAGTAAAGAAGACCTTAATTTTGTTTCATTTAATACATACTATAAATGAATTAAGCTAAGTCAAATTTAACCACTTCAACTTTGAACAAATGTGTCTACACAAGGTTTGTACGATTTAGCTAATCAATTTTAGCTTCATATTTTTATTAATGGTTTTGATTTCCTGAGTTTCTTGTTGACAAGACCGTTTACTTTTCTATAGGAATAATCTTTTTCTTCCAACCTGATTTTTTTTTCTCTCCTTTTCTTGATATTGACTGTCATTCCTCTGCCCTTATGGTGGCTTTCTTTATTTTCTGAGGGGTAAGGAAGACTTGATGAACATGGTTATTCTTACTATTTTGTTAATTTACATTACAACAAGCTATATATCTGCATTGAGTTCAGGGTCACATTAGGGTGGATGCCGTAAACTCGTGCACACAAAGAATAGAGTTCATCTCACATAACCTTGCTGGGAAAAGGCAGGCAGATGGAATGTATCCTCAGCCAGTTTGTAGATGAACAAAGCTGAGGGGACTGGGTGATACACCAGATGGTTGTGTCTCCTTCAGAGAGACCTTGATGGGCTGGAGAAATGAGTAGAGAGGAATCTTACAGACATGGGGTAATACAAAGCCCTGTACCTCAGGAGGGTTAAATCGATGCACCAGTCCATGCTGGGGGCTGACTGGCTGGAAAGCAACTTCCTGAGCAAAACCTTGACATCCTGATGGACAGCAAAATGACCAGAATCTAACAAAGCACCCTCACAGCAAAAGAGAGATGATTCCTCAGCTCTGCTTGGCACCAGTGGGGCAACAGCAAGAGTACTTTGTCCAATCCTTGCTAACCTCAACTATTTTGTAATGTAACACCTAAAATATTGTTATCTAAGCAGAAAAGATACAGTTCTGGCACAATCCAGGACAAGTTATGCACCCATCACTTTCAGACTTGTCCCATGTGCTCAGGCTACTCCCCTACCTTTTGAAATTTCCTATGTTTTAATTAATATTTCCTGGAGTAACCTAAGCCCTTAGGGCAGTAGGAAAGGTCCATAGCTTGGTATGGAAGCAGGAAACTCAGCCCCAGAGGGCTGCACTGCTTTTTCTTGTGTATTGTAAAGCTCCAAACAGAAGAATCGAAGCCCACAGTCTTGTTCCTAGCTGCTCCTGTGAGCTGCTGGTCTGAAATTAAAGTTAATGACCTAAAGGCTCTAATCTCATGGGTTTAATAAGGTAAATTTAATAAGTATCCTGGCCTTAAAATTAGAACGAATCCAGCAGCTCCTACTGATGATGATGAAAAATTATCTTCAGAAGTTTTTTAATATTTATTTTTTTGGGGAAGAGGAGAGACAAGCATATGAGACCTTCTGCAATAGAAAAAAAAGATGAACTCATGCTGCTTTATCTATCTTTTTCACAGATTTTTTTTTTTGCTCGCTGTTAAATTTGTTCCCAGTAAGTCTGTCTCAGCAGCAGACAGATGAACACTCCCATTTAAATCTCCTCCTGTCTGATAGGTAGACATTTGCAAGCCAAAAAAGAATCATCCTCCTTCTGAAAAGTATGGTCTGCCTTTCAGATAATACCTACTTTCCCAACCTTGTCAGGTGAGGCAGTGCTTGAAAGCTTTTTAGCACTTACCCTTTTGTATAACAAGTTATCTCAGTAGGAGACTTTGCAGCAGTCTTTAACCCCTTTTGTATTCTCATTCCATCTCAGAGATGTCTCATGCAAGCTAATAAATAATTCCATGAAGTCTCTTTTTTCCACAACATTAATCTCCCATCAACTAGTAATGAGCCTTTGCAGTTTCCTTGTGAGAATCTAAGCAACCACATTAATTCCTTAAAACTTTTTTAAGAATAGTGATCCCATTGGCAGAGAGTTTAGGAACATCTGATCCACACTTTTAGCCTTAGGAGCTTTTGGTGGACTGTGTTCATGTGCCCTGAAATTCCTAAAGCCCTAGGAAGATGCTGCAAGTGCTATGTGCACTGATTTCTAATAAATTATATCTCTATACTCTCTGATGTAACAAACCAGAACTGTGCTGCTAAAATCCTGGTTTTTCATGGTTGTTTCTTAAGCTGAATGATTTTTCTTGAAAAAAAGCATGTAATCAAATATAAAGTTTGTACAGGTTGGTGCATGTTTTAGAACATGTGAAATGACTATTCGTTCTTTATCATGCTGATTTTCCCTTAAAACATGCCAGAATACCAGTTAAAATATAGCCAACACTCCTACTGCTAGACTGTGATTTCCCACAGTCTTTCATTTTAGCTGTGTAGAGAAAAATAGGTCCCTTTGGAAGTTTACAAAGAAAATCTTGTTGCTTAAGCTTGGGTATCTAAATTAGGTGCCCAAGATCCCAGTTATCTAACAGTCTACTGACAGCCCACCTACAGCACCACGACGGAGTTAAAGAGAAAGAACTAAATCCTAGCAGAAAACACCAATTCTTTTCAAAAATCTTGTATTTTATAAACACTTCAGAAAAAAAATTAGCTTCCTGTTGGCCTCACTTCCACATTCATGTCAATTAAAGCACCAAACCAATCACATAATAAAGTGGCAATCAAAGCTGAAAGTGGAGAAAAAAAGAGGACTGTGGACCCACAGAAGACAACTGTGCATTTGAGATATTTTTTTTGCGTGGCTCTGACATTACAGTCTGCACTCAATTTACTTCAGCCGAACTCTCTGCATCGCTAAATGGAGAAAGGATGCCCATCAATTCAGCCCACACATTTCTGTTTCTTTTCAGCATCAACTTTTCGGTGAATTATTTCCTTCTGCTACAGCAGCTCTTTCAGACTGTCGTGGTATTTTATTTGTCTCTTTTCCTGGTCCCATTGTTTTATGCCATTTTTATATTTTCTTTGTTCCCTTGTGAAATGCAGTGAAACCAGCAATGCAATTAGCATAGTTAGTTACACTCATTCTGCCCTTTGACTATTTCTGAAGACACTTTTTATGAACCTTGAAAAAAAGAAAAAAAAAAGAAAATCAATCACCCAAAACTTGAAGTGTCTTATACTTTACAATTTCCTCCTTTTCTTCTGAATGTGTGAAAGCCTGATAACACTAAGAAAGTGGTATATAAACAATCTTCACATATGTGCTACATATTGTTTGTAGTGAATTGATTTTGTCATAAAAGAAAGCAAGTTTTCATTGTAGTTTGAGCTACCTTCAATATCATGAAAACCTCCATGAGTTTTTCTCTAAAACTGTAATCTGAACTGAAATCTGCTTCTAAACCTCCAGAAGGATTATTGATTGGAAGAGACTATATGCAAAGGGATTCAGTTCAGATGAAACCAGTTTTTTAATCTATATTACAATAACACTTCTGTGTTGCATATATTGATAGAAAAAGAAATAATACAAAGGCTGTTACTGAGACTGTGACATGAATAGGGAGCCTGGTACATTAATTATTTAAACATGACAAAAGAATGGCAATAATCTGTCTTTTCTCTGAAATGAGAAGAAGGAGAACAAGCGATGACTGTCAAGTGTTAAGTCACATAACTTAAAGGTCTTCAGAAAGCTCTTAAGTAAAGAGGGCTGGCACTAACCATCTGCCCCAGTGTGATTAGAGAGGCTGGGTCACAGTGCCTCGTTGCACCAGGTTGCTGATTTGGCCCCCAGAAGGTTCTGATAATTTTTCCTTCTTACACTCTAGGCATTTAAGGGGTTTTTTAATTGATTGCCCCAAATCATTGTTCATTTCTGAAAGCTGAGCTTCACTGTTTAGCTTGGTCCATTTGAACTTCCCTAAAGTAACTGAAATTGTTGAACAAAATTCAGGCCTTTTTGCAATAACTGCAGTCCATTTAGCAACTGATGTCTGGTATAAACTTACCACATAAAAGGTCCAGCAAGGGAAAAATAACTTCAAATACTGTTTTCCAGCAACTTCTGTTTTTAAATCACCCCTGTGTAGATTCTCTTAGAAACCAATCATGGTAGTTATAGGGAAGTCTAATCAATAATGAACATACATTATGTATAAATCATATTTTCCTGCACTAATATTTGAAGTTTTAACCTTCTGTATTTTAGAAATTGCATCTCAGAATAGGTAGATGTTCTGTGCTGGAAAACAAGGCTGTTTTGTGTCAGGTCTCTAAGGACAGAAGCAATTACAGCTAATGAGTTGGTTATTGTTTGATTACTAGTTTTCCACAGTATGGCCATCTTTGTTACCTGGCTGTGAGCCTCTTCTTCATCAGGAAATACAGTAAACTCCCTAGGCATCTTTGACCTGGATATAAAGATAGTTTAACTATGATGAAAATTTTTCTGAATATGCCTTCTTTTTGAGCTCTGGAGTTTTCACAGGAGAAATGGTGTGCATGTAAAGCAGGAAAGCTGCTGGATTTTCTTTTTTGTAGTTGCTCATCTCTCTCAGTCACACAATATTTAGTTGTATCCACTGCAACTATTATTGTTTAGCAACAGAATGTCTGTTTGGCAATATATGCTACTGTACCTTAACAAAATAAAAATTCTATCCTCTGTCCAAGTTGATGCAATGTTTATTGCCCTTGGCTGTACTGTTTATGACTTTATACCTCTGAGTCACTGTGTATGTATCTAATCTACTGTGCCTCTGATGAAAATGTGTACATGAATTTGGATTTAAGAGAAAACTTTAAATGCTATCTTGGTGTGATCTCATTTGAAACAGTCACTACACATTTCTCCACTTGGCTGAAGAAACAACAGCAAAAGCTGTTGCTAATTTTGTTTTTAATTAATTGTGCAGCATGGGTTTGTTGACGTGGCATGGATAGGGGTCAACTAAACAGCTTTGCCTTGGGTTAATAGAAGTTTTCCATCATCTTCTCTGTTTCTGGTGCATAAAACATTCCTTAACAATCTTAACTTCATGAAGGAGTGCATAAAATCCTCACAATCAACCTGTCAGCCTTTAACCAAAGCTGCCACCACCCTTTGTATTCATCTGCTGTGCAACTCCCCTTTACTGGTACGAGACCTGTGAAATGCTCGGAAGCAATTTTGTGAACAAAAGGGTTTCAGGTGCTGAAATACACTTTGTATAAATTAAAGTAATGTCTTTTGGACTTTTCATAAAACACTATATGCTCTACTCATCTACAGAGTGGATTTCTTTTACCATTATTGCTGTGATGACACATAATTAAGTCAGATTACATTTTTATAAAGAGAGAATAACTAAGACACAATTCTAAATTATTCATCAATAAGTTTCACCAAAAAAAAAAAAAAAAGGCAAAAGATAAGAATTTAAATTGTGCTCTCTGCTGGTTTTTTTCCTCCGAAAACTAGATAATTTTATAATGGTATATTGAACAAATAAGTCTGTCTCTTCCTCCCCATGAGAGAACAAGAGACTTCATTTAACGCCACATGTGTTATTGTGCTTATCTGCTGATTACCATATTACTTTGATTTGTATGGTAGATTGTAAGCTCTTGTAGGATTATGGAAAGATTTCTTTCCCCAGGCTGAATCAGTGAGATTTTCAGCATCATGAAGACAGAGATGCGTAGGAAAGAAGCAGATTGGTTATTATATCTCTATGTATTTTTTACCGACTGGTTCATCTTGTTTTTATCACTGCAGAGTCAGCATGAGATCCAAGTAAGTTAATACACCTCCACAACGTTGTCACACCACTAAGTTTTAGTGTCTCTTCATACCCTCAACATGCTTAGTGAAAATGTGAATTGCTAAAATGGTGTAGCCATAAAGAAGAGCAGGACTAGGCATAGATATGCTTTGATTCAGCTAGGTAAAATACTCCTTTTGATTAGGAGTTAAAAATATATGATAAAGAAAAGTGCTGATTTTCTAAACAGCATGAGTTTGTATGTATCAGTCTTTCTTTCTGATTTTGGATGGGCTCATCCAAAATTTCAAGACAATTTATTTTGCATGTTAAGCTGAGCATTTTCTGGTAGAAAATGCAAGGAGAAGCAGTAATGAAGGAGGAAATTTAGACCAGAAAAAAAAAAGGGAAAATATAGCTGTCCCCTAAAGCTAAAAAAATATGAATTCAGCTACTGTATCTTAGTGCTGTGTACGTAACTCAGACTAGAAAAAGAAAAGTAGTTTAAATACTAATCAGATATAAATTTAAGACATGCAATGGAGATAATCCATTGATTATATATATACTGGAAGCCTATGGAGAAACATGAGACTGGACAGTGAAGTGGTTGACTGGTGGTGCCATTTTGAGGTCTCCTCTCTTTTTCTGGGAAATATTGGTGATGCATGTTTAAACTCAGTATGAGTTTGTCCTGACTATGTGCAACAACAGTGGTACAAAAAGGAGGCAGCATAATGGTCAGGACTAGACAGACTTTGCTGCTCTGCTGCTGGGTTCTGAGAGGTCAGAGAAGTGGCTTTGTCTCCTGTCTTATGAAATAAAACCCACTACACTCAACTCCTGTGTAACTGAGAAAAATGAACCTGGAATCCTGTATGAATTTCTTGTCAGCTGTATCTGAGATCAACTGAATTTATGGAGAAAAGCACAATGCTGGCTGAAAAGATGGGGCGTACAGTGTAGGGATAGTTTTACAGTTTTCACAATGCAAAGAGATTGTCAGTACAGATTAAGGGGAACCTTGGTAAGATCTGTACTGTTCATCACTATTACAAATTATTTGGAAAAGCAAGTGCTTAACGAGGTGACTAAGTCTGCTGATGCTACAGAATTCTTCAAGGTGACTGAAACCAACACTGACAACGAAAGGGTAAACTGAACTTGTGATTTTAAGTGGTTGGAGATAAAACGGGAGACAAAATTCAATGCTGATAAGTTAAAAGTAATGGATGCAAGAAAACATTATCCTAATAATTTTCACACTGCTGTGGGTTCATAAGTGAGGTACAGATATTTTGGAAAGACATTTAGAATCATTGTGGTTAGCTCAGTTCTAAGTGGTGCTCAGTAAAAGCTGAAGATCATAAGAACAACAAAGAAAGCAACAAGAACAGAATAGTTGTAATTTTCCTCTGTATAAAACCAGGATCAGCTCGTGTCCTGAACAGTGAAGTTTTGTCCCCCCTGTTTCCAACAGAAAAAATTTTGAAACAGACAAAGGCAGCAACAGTTAGATATGAAGAAGTTTTTGTGTGAAGAGCAATTAGGTTAGGATTATGGGTCTTCAGGGAGAAAAAATGACTCAGGGACAAAATTATAGAGTATATCAAATAATAAATAGGATAAAGTAGATGAATTGCCATGTTTTCTATTGGCAATGTTTGAAGAACTGGGGGCCAGTTGATGCAATTATTATGTGCTAGCTTAAGGTAAAGATAAGGAAACACTTTTCTCACAGAGCACACTCCAACTCTGGAATTCATTGTCAGAATTTTTTGTAATGCTCAAAGTAAATTTATAAAAGGTTTTGAAAAAAAAATTAGGTAGAGGAAAAGACTGTCCAACACAATATTAAGATTATTTTAAAATTCATATGCAGGAGGAATATTTCTTATGCTTCTCCTTTAAATGACCACAAACGGTAACTGTGGCAGTAAGAGAGATGGTTTGTTGGGTCTGATGAAACTGATTTTTACCCACTATGACATTTCCATGAATTTTCATGAAGAAAACTAAATTTAAAAAAATTATTCATTTAATCTACCTCATATACAATAAGAAGGAAAGTGACTTATTGTGAGTTGAGCAGAGGATCCCTCAGTTTGGGATGGGAAAAATCCTTAGAGTATAGGACAATGGAGGTGTGTTCTGGGACCTGTCTCTAAGATATAAACTTAGTGTAGGATCACGCATATCACATTTGCATCCAAACCCTGCATCTTATATGGCATTAGATCAACTTAGAAGAAGGAAAAAATCCAGTTATGAGAGTTTTTTTCCCCTGGTAGCCACCTGTTAGTTTGTGACAGGTGGGAAGACTGAAAATAATTTTAAATAGCACTTCTCCTACTTCACATGAGGGTAACTGTGAATTGTTGGAGCAACAAGCATTTTGTTTTTTTTCTTGGAAATTGTAAAATTACCCCAAGGTATCAAGCATGAAACACAGGAATCTTGCCCAAGCATTGTACAAGTTCTTGCAATGAAAATTTGGAGAGATGTCTAAAGAAGTGCCTGAGGGATGTGAGGGCTTGAGGGAGACAGAGTAATTCTGTTTTGTCATTTTTCCCTCAGCCTGAATAGTATGTGTAGCATCAAGTTGCCTTCTCTTAGAGCTGAGCCTGGAACACACACATGAGATGAGCTGGCATGCCCTGAGGTGGATCTGGAGTGCTGGCCTGCTTCCCAAGGACTGCCAGAGCCACGATACCGAAATTCAAACTTTATGGATTAATGATTTTCCTGCCTTAGTGTCAGCATGTTTAAACACTCTAGGTATTCTGGCTGCAAGTTGTCTGTTTAAGTGTAAGTAATGTCTCTGACCAAATATTCTGTATCCTGCAGGGTTAAAAAAATACATGCATTAAAATTTGAGGTATTCTGGTGCCACGATGGTAAAGTCATATAAAATATGGAACTGTGTAAAGTGTAAGATGTGTTACATGTATAGAGCTAAGCTGAGCTGAAACCTTCGAATGCAAATCATGATCTGAACTCTCTCCCAGGAGCAAGAGCTTTGGGTCAGGTGTTACTGTTCAAGGCTATTTCCAAGCGAGTGCCTGTGCCTTTTTTTTAACGCGAGCCTTGTTACACTTTGATTTCTTCCTCTCTTCTGGTCTGAATTATGTTACTTTTGTTGATATGAATTCACAGCCACTAGTCAATGACCATAAAGGCCAATCTGTACCACATATTGACTTGAAAGATTTAGGTCCCCAGTATCAAAAGATGGCACTTTATCCACTCAGCCAGACCAGATCCTTGATTTTACATTGCTGTTTTCTCTCCGAGTTTCAGAAGTCCTTTTAATATTTCAGAACATGTCAGTGCTTTCATAAACTTTCCAAAGGGTGAACAGTAGTAGTTGTATTCCAGCTGCTGCTGAATCTGCTGTGTTTGTTCAGCCCTGAAATGATCTTTTAAGATGTGAAAATAAAATGTTTCACTAGTACTGAGCCATAAACGCAGAACTGACCAGGGATGCAATCCACCCAACAAAAACTACCTATTATGTATTAGAACCACTTTTTTCCAGCTTTCTGCACAGAGACCAGATTCTGATTTAACCTGATTTTTTCCCAGAACAGATAAAATAATATTAATAATGTTTTTTTTAAGTTTTGAGAAGATAATGGCTATTACTTTGCTCTTAACTATACTATGAAGGCTATTGAAAAGCCTTTTTTTTTCTTCTAGAAAACAAGCAAACCTTATTTACTTAATACAGAAATATTCCTCCAAATGCTCCAAATATTTTTACTCAAGTCACAAAGCTGCTTAAGTATAAGATTGCAAACTGATCTTCTGATTACTTTTATAGATATTTCCTCATTATGCATTATTTATTTGAAAGTGTGAAAAATCATATACTTGTATGTATGCTGCAGAGATTTTCAGATTTTCTTAATAATGCAAGAAGATGAGGTGCCAGTACAGGGAGCTCAACAATTCGAGCCCTTAATGTTTATTGCTAATAGAACTGACAGGCTGCAATATGAACTCTCGGCAGAAAACATAAAACTCTCAAAATATTTTTTCACTCTCTTTCTCTTTATCAAGCAATTATTAGCAGGAAAAAAGCAGGACAAAACAAAACTTCATTCTTCAAATTAAATGCCCAGCTCAGGCAACTATAGATCAAAGATCAGACCACTATAAAAATTTTCCAATACTGCTAAGATTGTCTTCTTCAGCTATGTCATCCTTTCCATGCCCTCTAGGTTTCTGTTTTCAGCCTGAATTTTCAGGTCTACGTCAGAATCTGGAGCTGGGTTACAGGTGCAAAAGAATAAGGAGAGAGGGCAGGTTCAGCTGTCCGGAGTAACCCGTACTTGACATAGTTGTGAAGTGGTTGTCAAAGAGAACATGGTGGAGCAAAATGTAGAAAGTGGAAGACTGAGCTGGGAATAGGGCAGGGATTGTGGTGCTGGACTGAGAAGAATGAGGATGTTTGAGACTCATGAGAGAAGAAAGTTTAGACAAGGCAAACGAGAAGAATTGAAAGAAATATCTCTAGGTGTGTTAATGAAGACATGGATGCTTAGGGTGGGAAAACTATGGATCTCCAGGGTCGTAAGAGCTATGGGACTGGAAGGTTTGAGTTAAGAGAAATCCTGAGCTGGTTGCGGGACAGCTGTGTATAAAATTTTAATGTTGCACTTCTATCAGCAAAAGGAGGATAGTATAACAGCCCTAAATACCTGGTGAACAATCACCTCTTGTCACCTCACACAGCTAACCTCAAGTACCTGTTCTGTTTGCAGACTTTATATGTAGGCAGGTTCTATCATTTGGGCTGTTAAGGCATCTTCTGTACTTGTAAAACACATAGTGCTCAAGTCTCAAGGTTGGATACTCCAACTCTACTGACAGTTTCCCTCACAACCTGAAATGGTATATATATATAATGGCCAGACTTCGCGAACGAAGATCTGGGGAAGGTCTTTGTACGCCTTCCAGCCTGCGCATTGGATTTATTTTAGGTGGGACACAGTGCGCGCAGAACTGAGCCCACCCTTTACTCCTAAGGTTCATCTGCCGGGGCCAAGCGAGCTTGGACAGTGGCAGCGAGGTCCTCAGGACGTAGGTGGATCGCCTTACAGGGCTAACGGGCTCCACCTGCCCGGGGAGTTTCCCCGACCGGGAATCGAACCCGGGCCTCGGCAGTTACAGTGCCGTATCCTTAACCACTAGACCACCAGGGGCTCCCTTGGCCAAAGTAAAGTGTGCTTCTAACCATTTCTCAAGTCTGAATAGTATGGAGAGTTGAAATTTAGTGCCTTTACTCTGCTGCAGATTAATATACTGATATAGCTCAAGTAGACCATATAAGACTTGTATTTTAATCATAAATCCATAGTCCATCAGGACATTTAATGTTTTCTGAATGTGCTTGGTTTAGATGTGAGGTCTATTGTAGAAGTGTTGGCCATGTCTTACTTCTAGTATCCCTATCACTTATTTGCTATGGAGTGGACACAGTATAAATGCTAAATGGACATAAATGCTATTCTGGGTTCCACAGCAAGCTTGTAGGTCATAAGTGCAGTGAAAAAGTGCTGAAGTGTTAACTGGTCCTATACTTCCTTCTGTCAACATTTAAGAAGCTGCTCAGATCTTGACTTCTATGAGAGTACTGAAAGAATAATCTTGAGTAGCTCTTTCTTTTTAAAGGTCTCCCCTAGTTGGCAAATGGCACCATAACCCAAGAGAAATATATAACAGACATGTTATTTCTATGGAAATTATCAGAGTTTTCAGAGTCAGTAGCAATTCTAAATATTGTACATATCAGCTTAATTTATTTAGTAGAACTACTTCCATGCAGAGATGAAAAGCATGATTTTTTGTTTAATTTCTTTCTTTCCTTTCAGAAAGATTCTTTTCTGGAATTAGCATGTTTACTTTGAATGATAGAAAAATTTAATACCTACTGGTACAAAACAGAATTTCACCTGATAAGTCAAGAAAGAACAGCATTATTATGTGTGGCTTTGTTTACTTGTGTGTTGGGAAGATTGTATGGCAAGCTTGGTAGATGTTTGCTACTGCTGGAGACAAAACTGGAAGAGTAGTGTCTGTTTATGATTTCATTTGATGACGGTTACTTCAGCTGTGCCTTCTAGTGACCAGTTTGTGCTGGGAGCTAACCCAAGCAATCAGTCTTGAAAGACTGTAGAAAAACACACAAGGCAGAAATACACACTGAATTTTTCATGTGACTGCTTTGCAGTAGTTTTAAAGGTTTTCTTCTCATTTCCCTATGTTCAAATGCAATCACATGGCATAGAGCTGGAAGCAGTCCTAGTCTCATCTTAATAATAGGAATTCAGTAGTTGCCAAGTATACGTTAGATAGGGACAGACGCTGAAGAAATTCTCTTCCACTTTACCAATAATACCAGACAATGTGAAATGGGCTCCTACAACCAAGTCATACTTTGATAACTGTTCAGAATTGCATTTCCTTTGTACTTTGAGTTATCCTCCACATCTGATCACTGCTGTGCCACATAGCTCTGACTCTTATACTAGATGAAATGATTTACTAATGGCCTGAGCTGTGATGTTGTGTTCTCCTTTATCCAGTTAAATGCTGCTCACTCCCTAAATTCTTGGCTAGCACTTTTTGAGCTACAATGAATGCATGACCCCTTCTCTGAACCATATGGGATCTGGAACCTACTGGCCTGCGGGGCTACACAATCCAATTGTACGGGTAATTTGACACTTCTTCAACCAAGAGGTTTTCAGGTAATTTTCTGAAGAACTTGTTCAGAGTACCTAATGTTAGACAAACATGCTGTAATGGGCAGGGTGTGATTGGTGGAAGGTCCAATGCCACTAATAAAGGCTCCTTGTGAGGTCTGTGATCAGGTAATGTTCGTTGAAATGTGTGTCATAGCCACTACTTCCAAAGTGCAAGGAAAAGCTGTACTGTTCTGGTCTGCATTCCTCTCTCTCAATGTGCTCCAGGGTGCATCTTGCAGATCAAATCCTGCGTGTCTCCTGCATTTCGTTACCTACTAACATTGTTAATAGATGATCCCGAGGACTTTGAATATATCAGTGGAAGAAATATGTTTGACAAAACCAGAGGAGTTTTTCTCTTCTAAGGAAAATCTCAATTGTCCCAATTGTTTGTCTGTTATAGAGAAATCCCTTGTAAAAAGGAAACTTCACAGTGAAACTCTTGGAAATCCAACTGAAAGGCTGGAAATCATCTCCTAGTGGGACCCACAACAGAACAGATACCACAGGGATTTTATTTTCCAGTGATGAATAAAAGGTTAGGAATCCTAAAACACCAGTAGTACATTTTCTAACAGATGCAGTAAAAGAGAATCTGTGACCAGAAGTCTTATGATTCTGCTGTATATATTCGATCTTTTATTAGCCTTTAACACTCAGGACAGGATGTTAATTAATGCTCGGTCTCAGAGGGTACTGGTTAAACCTAGAAACCTACAGGAAGCTGTTAAATTTAGGGGCATTGATAGTTTCAGTAAAAAGAAAAAAAATCCCAGAAATACAGGTGAACAGTTATCACATGTTTTCTTAGAGATTTGTCTGCAAAGTTAGCTTTCATGCTAGCCAGCTGAGGTCTTGGGTTTCTATATGAAAAGAATAGCTCAGCTATGTCTTGAGGCTAATACTGAAAAGGTCATGAGATTCTCTTTCATGAAAGGAATGAAAGTAAGCTGAAAAGTACAGGAAAACATAACGTTCACTATAAATGATAGAACTGATTTAGTTCTGTGCATTTCTCTGCATATAGAAAATGACATTGAAATACATTTGTATTTAGATTTAGGGAGCAACTTACTTTCTGCCTCTTCATCAGTTTATTATTTATTTCCAAACCTTATTATTTTAAAATGCTATAGCACCCAAAATATGCTAGATTATTTCTAAACACAATCACATAATGGATTTTTCCTATGATGAGCAAAGCAGCCATTTGAAGTTCATTCATTGAGACCCCTTGGCCTTTAGAGCATTTAGTGAAGGGTTTGTTTTGTTTATTTTACAGTTCAGTGGAATGGAAAACAATTTTTCTTAAGCATTACTGGAGGCCATCAAACAGCGAGAAGGAATAATTTTTCTGCTGCTGCATGTTCAGCAGAATTTAAAGGTATCTATTAAAATACCAAACAGGTGTAGTGATAAACCTAGATTCCCCCCTTTTTCGAAAAATTGTAATTATACTCATCAGACATAATAATCTGCTATTTTCCCCATCTTGCTGTTGCTCAGAGTGTAATGAGAAAAGTTTGCTGACACTGGGTGCATTTGATTATTCCACATTTCTTCTTGATTATTTCCTACCCAAAAAGAAAATAGAAAACCAACCCCCCACCACCAAAAAACCAAAACAAACCAAAATAAAACAACAGACCACAATCAAATTAAATTGTTTACTTATTCACAAAATGTGATTTGGATGTGCAGTTTATACATGAAAATAAAGTAATTGAAAATATACTTTTCTCAGCCTGTTGCCGTAGAACTATTTTGATTCAGATTTTGATTACTTGGAGAGGCATTAGGAGGTCCTGTTTTTACTCCTTGTTTTGTGTTTTTCAAAAACTAATTTTCAAAAGACATTACAAATATTATTAAGTGGAGGCAGGAAATAGATAAATAAAACTGAACAATAATGAGGTAAACTGAGAAATCAAGTGATTGATGATACTGACATTTTGTTCATGCAAGTTGAAAACCTGGAGCCTAAACTTCTATTGACATCAACTGCAAAAGTCTATCTCCACAACAAGAGAGAGTTTCTTCTTAATAAGATACTTCAGTGAAGGTTTTTGGACGTTACAACCATGTAGATACAAGCTGCACCTAAATTCAAATTGCATTAAAAATACCAGTCTTATGAAGTTTGTAGAGCTGAACTCTGGTCTGCTCCTGATTCATGAAAGGATGTGAATGGTATTTGACCTTTAAGGAGTGTTGGGAAAGAACTCTGGAAAACATCAAAACTCCTTTGTGCGTGTGTGTGTGTGTGTGTGGCCCATGGCAGTGCAGTCCCACTGAATAGACTTAAAATGCTAATGTCTGTCCCCAGCAGAATGATTCAGGCAAGATGAATTAGGGTCTCAGTCCCTTTTATTCTGCTAATAGGTAGCTTGGTGCTTATCCCAGATGCTCAGACACACTTGATCTTGACAGGCTGAACTACCTTCATTTTTTGGAAAACAGTGGCATAATTCATTATACAAGGCACAAGAATATTTGATCTGGAGGCAAACCATTGGACTGAAGACCCCTTCACCCTTTTCCCAGTAGGATATCCTAGGCATTCTGTTTACCCTTTCCTGACATCTTGTCAGAACTGGGGAGCTTTAGAGTCAGGCTGCTTCCTGTTTGCTCTTTGGTTCCATGACTCTCCTGTTCCTGGGTAGTTGTAGGACCAGCTTGCCAAGTACATTTTACAAACTCTATCTCTAGGATTTTAGTGACAATCAGTTTTGTTTAGTGGAAGATTTCAAGACATAGAAATAAAATAATATCCAGCTTCTCTTAATAGTTAAATGCCTTGAACATGCACTTGTAACACGGAAGAAAGAAAAACCCAATACCCTGTTCATTTCTGCCATAATAGTGTTTTTACATTTGTTTGTTTATTTTTATGCTGAACACAGGTGCTTTTAACAATGCATAAAGTGACATTTTCAGACTCTGGAACTCATTCCCTGCAGCATTAACTGCCTCTGACTATTCAAAGGTGACTTTGTATAGGCTGAGGTTAGCTTTTTGATACTCTCTAGCCTAATATTTCCTATTTAATGTCATGATTTTCTTTCCCTTGGATTCTTTCTATTTTAAACTGCTGTAATGTATTTTACCTTTTTATTTTCTCTTTTCTGAGCAAAGATTAAATAGACTTTTCTGGTGCTTCTGGAGCTTTTTAAGAGATCAGTTAGATACCTGGATTTCATATTGGAAGGTCATTCTCAGTGAGGTGAATCTACCCTGATTTAAGGCATCTATAATGGAATAGTCAAACTTCAAACTGTCACTGTAGAGTCCCTCCATAGTTAATGAGAGAAATAAGTATCTCCAAAGGGCAATTCATGTGACCTGTTGCATGCATCTGTCTATGAATGAAAACAATTGTCTCCTGGAGGTGCCTATTTTGCTCTATTGACAATGTGGAATTGTATCACTAACTCTGGCACCAATGCCAAGAAAGATGGATTTCACTTGGTGTGTCTAGGCTATAATTTTTTATTTTTTTTTACTGTGCTACTGTGCATCTGCAATTTTACTTTACACTCAGAATATATCTGTGCACATTTTTATTGCCTTTATAATATTCTTTTGCAATGAAGGCTAAAGTAAGTTCTCAGCTGGGTTTCCTGCTTCTTTTGGAAAGTGAAAGCCATTATTTTTAAGTACTTATTTGAAGAAATGAAAAGTGAAAGATGAATGATACCATAAGTTATATCTTAAGATAGAAGACATTATCAAAGCTGTGATTTTCAGTAGACATCCAAGAGCATTATTTCATGGGCTTTAGTTCAATTTCCAATTAATAATTTTTCTTCCTTTCCTCTCCACTTTCTTATCACTATACATTAAAAAAATGTGTTAAAATGAAGGAAAAACTTGCTGCCGAGTAGGTCCAACCAGACACTCTCATCATGCCCTGCTCTTAGGAACCTTGCTGGAAGTCTCAATAATCTGAAACCAGAAAATCTGCAAACAAAGATTAATACATTTACCTGAAGCAGTCATAATTGGCAGGGCAAAAGCAGAGTGAAACAAAGTGAAACTAGAGCAGCACACTGAGGTCAGCACGCTGTTTATATTTCTCTGAAGAAAGAGATAACAGAGTTCATAGATCTTTGATTTCTTTCTACAGGCTTTGCTGGCATAGCCTTTTCCCTCTCCCTCTCCTTCCCTTTCCTTCCCTGTCCCTGTCCCTGTCCCTGTCCCTCTCCCTACCTTCTTCCCAGAAGGTCTTCAGACCTGATAACCCTGCATGCAGCACTGCTCATAGGATTTCCTTGCTCCTTTACCCTCTTCCTGTAGCAGAAACCACTTTAAAAGGCCAGATGCTTCAATAGCAAAGAGATCTAAAGGGAGAAATCGAAGCTAAGAGGATAATTAAAATAGCAAACTCTAGCTAACAAGATGATGAAGAATCCTTCTGACACTTTCAGCAGGGATCGATGGTACAGTCGTGATAATCATATTACTTCACACCTTTCATCCTGGAGGGTGTCAAAATGCTTTGGATATTCAGCACACCAGTACAAAGGATTCTTAGCCTAGGACTAACATAAAACCACCTGTGGGTTTGCATCTGGCAGCTGCACTGTAGGGAATGGCAGCACTCAAAAGGTGAAGTGTGAGTAGGTAGGAAAATCTATCTGCTAAAAATTAAGAACAGAGAGAGCATTAAGCCTGCTTACAACTGCTGGAAAGATCAGACCTCACTGTGTTCAGAGGTAAAGTGCCTCTTTTCCAAGGTTGTTGGTGCCATTAGCCTGGTCCAGTGCATGCCAAGAAGGGATGCACTGCTAAGGGGGTATTTGCTGTTATTTATATCACGTTTTCCAAAAAGCATTCACTGCAAAGGTAGAAGTCCAGAATGTTAGCTGGAAATGTGAACTTCTAACCTACTAAAATGAAGGAAATCTGAACTAACAGGAGGTTTAAATATAGGATCATGAACTCTGCAGAAGATTGGGTTCCAGATTTCTTTCCTAGGTGAAAAATTAGGTAACATTTTTCTCCAGAAGAGTTGCCACAAGAGACTGGGAAATATATTTTCATCAGTTAGTCCCATCCAGTGCGGGATGTCTTTTTTAATTGTATTTGTCCCAGCAGTTTCCCAGTGTTTACTGCTTTTTCCTGTCATTTTTTATGCATTAACCATACTGATATATTTTTGATGCTTTCTCAGCCAGAAGATTACCCCTTGCCATTACAAGGCCTTCTTGCTTAGTATCCAGCTGCTGTTGAGCTGCATGTTTTATCTTTCCAAGGAATTTAGTTAATACCTGGGTGTCTCTAGCTATCCTCATCTCCTCAATATTCTCAGCACAAGGCAAATGAAGGCTCAAACTACAGATATATTACTCCAGCTCAGCAGGTTGTGGAGGTCCAGCTGAGCTGTGGTAGCTCTTGAATATCTCAAAGTTAGATCTTGGCAAATAAGAGGTAATGTAACTTCGCTCAGCCCTCTTTCATTATGGCATAGATGGAGTCAAACTCACCTGGGTTTATCGAGGTTAAAGGTGTCTACAACTGTCTTCAGTCCTTTTCCTCAAATCGTGTTTGAACTGAAGAAACTTTACTGGAGTTTTAAGCTTTCTTGAGTGATGTGCTTCCCAGTTTTTTTCTACTAGCAAAGAATACATAGTGATCACATAATATTTTTAAAACTTTGCTGAACAGGCATTGTATCACTACAGATTTCTGTCAAACTGACTTTTAAAATACTACATGAATCCATGTGCATCAAATTGACTCTCATTAAGGAGCTGTCTGAAGGCCTGCAATGTTTTTTTGTCTAAAAACTGATATGGGATATTGGTTATGGCCAGGATGAATCTAAAAATGGCAACACTCCCTATAGTGGGAAAGACTTGAATAAAATGAATGTTGAAATATTTTAGTTATAAAATGCTTGGTTTTAATATATTCTTTCATATCTGGAAGTAGCTGTAGCACCTGATATTGTTTTTCTGGGAGTGTACTTCTCCTCTTAGGCCATTGTCAGCTGGGAAAAGAAGGGAGCCAGATGAAGAACAAATCCTCACACAGGTTCTTTGTCCAGCAGGGCAATCCAAAGCCTTTTGCTGACATGAGAGAATCTGCAGTGGGCTTCAGTTCAAGCTCTGAATAGTCTGTGCTGACATCTTTAGCTCATGGCATTTGCTGCTGCCTTCATGCTGCCCGTGATGTCTCTGATAGGATATAATTTGCTACAGCTGGCTTAGGTGCAAAACCGCCATGGGCAAAGCTCTCTGTCTTTCCTCAGCTGTGCCATTTCATTGTGTGCCTCATCAAAATCAGGCAAACAAATGTGGAAAAAGTGGGTGCTCCTGCATGTGTCATGCTCTGCAAATCAAGTGTACAGACATAATCCCTTGCCCAGAGCCCAGCTTGTGTCCCCTCCCACACATCAGAGCCCCGCGACAGAGGTTCTCATTTGTTCTGTTTCTACCTCTTCAAGATCAGAAGAGGTTTAAACACCTACCTACTGCTAAAGCTCGTTATTTTCTACTTGAATCCTAAGAAGGGGTGGGGTAAAGAGCTAAAGCATAATAAGATGCAAGATTCAGGTAGGGATTTAGATATGGTTTGATTAAATCAGAGTCCTTTTCTAATACGAATGAATGTTACACTGAGAGTCCTATTATTTAAGAGAATTTTCAATGCCAGCTTAAGAAAATGTGCTCTCTATTCTTTGAAATCATGTGTTAGCTGAAAATGCCTGTCTTCAAGTATATTCAGTAGGGTGTATCCTCAGCTGAAATATATCCATGTCATTCCAATCTCTGGTGTAATTATATCAATGAATATCATCTAAGGAATGGACGGATAAGAGAAGCACAGGACATCACGAATAGGCACATAATGTTGCTCATGCTCTGATCATCACTGTATGAATGCAGCTGACAGTCTGAACTAAAAGGATAAAACTTTTGGGCTTTTTTTCAAAAAAAAAAAGAAAAAAGAATACATGAAGGTAAACTTTTATACATTTATTACATTTCATTATATTAACACATTAGTGGGAAACCAGAGGGAGAAATTTGCTATTGTAGCTCCTTCAAGTGACTTTAATAATGAGAGATAGTTGTTAGACTACGTTAAGTCCAGTTTTAAACTTCCAAGAAGGGTGAATGTACATTTATCAGTAATCAATGACCTATACTGAGCTGTGTATTAAAAGAAAAAAAACAAAACAAAACAAAAAAAAAAAACCACACCAAAAAAACAACCCTTTACATTACAAAAAGTACATGAGACATTATGAGGATTTTAACTGGCTGGACAAAACTCTTAGGGGTTCTATTTATGCCAAAATGTGACACAACATAATGGGTTGGATAATAGGAGCTGTTAAATGAGCAGTGCTGGATGAGTGACATACGGGATTTTGAAGGCTGATTGAAGCTTAGGCATGGTGGATATATCACTGGCAGGCATTATCCAGGAGAAATGAATGGTGCTGATCTCTTGCCTATTGGGATGATCTCTGTGGTTCCCTGAGGAGCCAGCAAGCAAGCAAAAATCTCCCTGCCTCCCATTTACTGCCACGGGCTTGAAAAAGGAACATTTTGTTAGCGTTCATCCAGCCAGAGGCTGCAACTAACATCAGGGTTTTGTAACAATTGCAATAACAGAAAGCCCTTAAGGGCTGTCCAGTGCCTTTCCTTTTTTATGGGGCATGATCTGGGCCTCTGACTCTTCCTTTTGGCCTAGAAAATTCACAGCAGGGTCTTAGAGGCAGCTGAACTGGCACGTGTTGGCTGGGACATGCAGCAGGCCTGCCAAGTTCCTCACGGTGTGTCGGCCCTACTGGCTTTCAGTTCATGTTCTCTCTTGGTGGGCAGTGCCTACAGCACACACACCCACAGCACAGCTCTGCTGAGCCTCACCCACACCAGGAGAGTCTGATTGGTGCCTCCTCCCAGGACCCCACACTCAGTGGATCTCCCATAGCTGGGGAGGTGCACAGAGCAGCACTGTGGCCATTTCTCCATCATGTGACCAGACAAATTCCATTTTTTTCTTCCATGCAGTTCCTCCACTGCTCCCTTTTGCCTTACATTACTTAGTAAGGTGATGGATAGCTCAGGTGAGATGCATTTATGCCATTACTATCACAGCTTTCCAGCTGAACCATCAAAATGCAGTATTCCTTGCTTCCCTAAGCAAGGGAGTAAATATGAAGTTTGGGAGTTTGGAGGTGCTACTAAAGCTGTAAAAAGTTTGGACTTGCTGTTAAAGAAATGCAGGTCATGATAAACCAGTATCAAAACATAATATCTCTCCCTATGAAGCTGAAGTCTGCAGCATCCTTATCAGAGTCTAAAGAATCTGTATCTTAAAGGAAACAAAGAATGTAAATAAAAAATGCAGAACTTCTTCTTTCTCTTTATGTTTATATTGTTCATCAGTGAGACACAGCAAGGTGAAGGACAAGAAGCAGATAGATGAAAAAGAAAAAAATGTGGAAAAGCAAATGCTGTTGCAGCTGATTGGATTTATTTCTGACTTTGGAAGTGAGATCATCAGCTACTGCTCACAGAGTCAAGATGAATTCAAAATATTCTGGCACTTGTCTTCATTGTTTTGAAATCTTTAGATGACCCAGTGAGAGGCTGCTTCAATCAGAAAGACTGCCATTTCCTTTTCTGTAGATGCCTAACGTACCTAGTATTTTAGTAATATTACCTTGTCATATTTTAATCTATGTGAGGTGTTTTTGTTTTCTTTGTTTGCCTTTGAAACATATTGTAGCCAAGTTTGCAAAGCTATAGGGCTGCAGAGACAAGGGAAATGTTTGTCAGTTTTCTAAGTGCAATAGATAAATTCTCACTTCTGCTTTCCAGAGGTATTTTTTATAATGCAGTGTTTGTTATTATTGTTATTATTGCTTCTTATTATTGTTGCTCCGATGACAGTGACAGTAGAAGCTGTTGAGGCCATTCAGCAGTTTTTTCACTCAAGATGAAACAGTAAGAGAAAATTGACTTCCTCAGATTCAAAAAACAAATAACTAGCAGAGTTAACAATAAAACTCACTTTTAAAATCAAAATCAAAATCTAATATATTGTGTAATAGGCTAAACATTTATTCTAAGTAATTTAAAAATATGTCATGTTTGAATCGTTCTAAATTATACTGTGGTAATCTTGACGAGCTGAAAAACTTGGAAACATGTTAATGGAAAAGAAAAAACATCCCAGATGTGGTAATTGTGACTCAGTGCCAGCAAAATCCTTATTTGTCTATATATATAGGAAGATGCTGATTGAGCAAAGAAAAATCTCTAGAAGTCCCTCAGGATGCTAGAACTTTTTAAACATTAAAACACTTGAATAAAAACTGAGGACAAATACCAGTGCTCAACAATGAAAAGCACTTCACAGTTTTTCATACACGAAGGGCAAAAAGTATTCTATGCTAATTTTATTTCACATGAAGGAAAATAATAAACAAATCATGCATATGAAATCCCAAGGGCAGATATTCAGTTGCTGCATGTTGACTTTACTGGAGTTAAATTATCTGATACTTCTGGACACTCTGACCCTCGAATGTTAAAAAATAGACACTAATTTGCCTGTTTCATGAGCAATAACTTCTGTTGAAAAAATAATATTAATTTTTAGATGTATTTGCATTCTTCATCTTTGCTTCTTGTTCTTCCATCCAGCTGATGCTCTGTGATATGTGGTATAAAAAGATTTTTGAAGATTTTTAAATTGCCCCTACCTTTTGCAAGAAATGCCACTATTTCCTGTTTGTGCAGATGAAATATTTTAGTAGACAATTAGTTCTGAATTTTGATACTGGGTAGTTTTCCAATCTTGTAATCCTACATTTAAACTAAAAAAAAAAAAGCAATTAAAAATATACCCTGACAGAAAAGTCATAATCTTTCTAGTGTGGAGATTTTCTTCTATTCCAGATTGTAGTTTCAAATAAATTGAAACTCAGGTATGACAAGACACATTTCTATGTATTTTTATGTGTCTGTACACATTCATGTGTTTAATTTAAATTCCATAATTTTTTGTTCTTGGTGGTTTTTCCAGGGAGCTAAAACATTGCAACAGAAATTCTGGAGACATTTGGGGAAGCTATCTCCCCATTTTTTTTTTTTAAGTAATTTAAGTGGAAAACTATTGCAATCTGCTGGTCTCTCCAACCCTTAGAACTAAAGCCATGACCTACCAGATCACTGAACGATGAAAACAAATAAGTTAGAGGTTAACACAGAAAACTTTGCAATTTCTCCCTCCTAAGGGAAGATACTGATCTATATTCATGATAGGGAAGAAGTCTGGAGGAAATCCATGGTAATATTAATTATTTTAAAATGTGCTTAGAGAGATATCACAAGCTTAATATTGTATACCATCTGGATTCAGATTCTCTGGTTTAATATTTTATACCATCTGGATCCAGATTCACTACTTGAGAGGATATTTATTGTTACGAACTGCACCTTCCCTATAAGATTTACACACTTTATTCCTTCACTTTCATGATACTGTAAAATAATCAGTTTCCAACTAAAAAATACAGGCCACAGTTGAACTTGTATGAAGTCAATGCAAATTCTCAATGAACTCTGGATCACATCCCCAGGTCAGACCTTAAAGTGGGGTAAAGATGCTTTCAATCACTGGTGACTCACAACGATAAAGAAAGAGAGTTGTTTTTCCTTTTCTGCTGCGTGGCTCTGAATGCCATTGACAGCCAGCCCTGCAGAGAGATGGAAACAGAATACAATCAGACTTCCAAATCTTCCCTTAATGCAGTGTCTTTCTTCGGAGCTTTTCCCTGTAGGGTAGCTCTCAGATGGGGATAAGTAATGCTGTTAGTACATAATCCAATCACTGATGCAGATTGCTTCTAGACAACCCTGAGCAGCAGATTTGTACCTTTTTTTTTTCTTTATAAAAAAAGGTAGCTTTTCTGCAATGAAAAGAAAAAAAGGATGTGACTTAGAAGTTATTAAAAATATAAATA
Source organism: Pachyramphus minor (assembly GCA_013397135.1). Taxonomy (NCBI): domain Eukaryota; kingdom Metazoa; phylum Chordata; class Aves; order Passeriformes; family Tyrannidae; genus Pachyramphus; species Pachyramphus minor. The sequence continues at coordinate 225,330 of VYXB01003753.1, forward strand.
AGTCTTGTTATGTATTTTCTGCATATGTTAAAATTGGAAGCTTGGTTTACCATCAAATATCAGAAACCAAACTAAAAAAAATGAAACATTTTCATGTTCAGAACAAGATGCCAGCTTGATGCTCTCATCTCCCTATTGCATTGTACAATCAGCCAGGGATGTACACTTTTCCTTCTTATTTCCAGACTGATCCCATCTCTGGGATTGCCAAAGTAGAGGTCTCATTCTAGATCTTTTCCTGCCATTCATGTGCTCTCTCTCTTTTGTTTCTAGCACTGTGCTTAACAAAGTGTTAGTGTGGTTATGGAACTGGAACTTTCTAGATGTGATTTCTCTTTTCAGCCCCACATCTAACCTGTTATTCGAATTCACTTCATCTTCCTTACGTCCACCTCTCTCCCACCATGTCTCTGTCTCCTCTGTTTTGACTGTAGACTTTTTGGGCATGGGATTTTGTCTCCCTTTTGAGTATATAAAGCTTAGCACTCTGGGAGGCTGAATGGTCTAGAGACCATGTAAGAAGCAGAAAATCATGGAATGGTGTCCCCACTGACACGGTTTAAGCATTTAACTTTGACCTGCTGAAGGAATTACTAAAGTTCTCTATAGAGACAATAGAGACAGTTGAGTGCCTTTGAAGGTCTGAAGATTGACTAGGTCTAGTGGAAGGTGTTCCTGCCCATGGCAGGAGGGTTGGAACTAGAATGATCTTTAAGATCCTAGAATGATCTTTAAGATCCCTTTCAAGTAAAAACATTCCATTTATTAGATTAATTATAATTACTCTAATTATTAGATTCTGTTAATTATATTAATTATAATAATATTATTATTAGATTAATGCCCTTTGAGTATCCAGTTAAGACCACAGTATCCATCTCTCTGGACCATCAGAAACATCTGCCTCTGTCAAAACTGTATACTTATCAGCTGCAGCCCTCTCATAAACAGGAATAAATATAACATTAGAAAATATATATGTTGTTCCAGAAGAAACAAGTCACTCAGATATTTTGATAAATGCATGGTTTCCTCAAAATCTCTCAGGATTCTTTCAAAATGGGACATTAGTACTTACTAGTTCTAAGATGTTTTGTTTAAAAATGGGGTTTTGACTTCTGCTAATGCTTCTAACAAAATGTAATTTGCAGATGTAATGTAATTTTAAAACAGATTTCTAAAGTGAAAAATATGGGGAATATGGAAAAAGATGTATGGAAATATCATTATTTACAACCTTGAGTAATTTTAGTAACTTAAAATGTTTTATATGACCATAATCTTTCTTATTTTTTTGAGTATTTGTCACATCAAGTTCCTCGTCAATCATACTATCAGAAATCAGATTCAGATCTATACCCAGGCCATCTTCTGCCTTTTGTAGCAAATAATGGACTGTCAACAAATCAATATTGTTAAAAATTATGGTGGAAGAGTGTAAAAGGTTTATTTTAGCAAAAGTAAAAATTTAAAAACCAATAAGATGATGCAATCAAAAAATATTACCAGTCTTCTTTGTGCTATTGTTCATTACTGTAACTTTATTGGATTTCTTAAACAAATGCTAGGATCCCGTTACCCGTGGTAGTTGCTACAGAACATGAATTGGAAGAAATTATTGATTTTTAAGAGTTTAAAAATTAGAAGAAAAAGTGAAGGCCTGAAAAGCAAACTAGCAGAGAGATATGAAAGGATCTGTTTAGAGACACAGAAGAAGAGACAGCAATTAAATCAGTGATTTCTGACCTTGGATTAGTTTGTGAGCACTAGACCTGGTGTTTTTCTTTGCCTGGTAGATTATCAGCTGCTTTTAGTGCTGCTAGGAGAGGTCCAGTTTTCTAGGAATGTATTCTGCCATCTCTTCCACTAGTAACCCTCGAGTATCTTTCCTGTTAGGAAGACTATTAAGATTTGATTGAGCAAAGGAAGGGAACCTGACCTACCGCTTCTTCCCCTACAGATCACTGTGTAATAGAGTTAAGAAAAACAATTTTTGGCTGATTTCATTAGGGTGGGATAAGCCAGATGCAAAAACCAGAAAACAAAGGGTGCAATCTATATTCCAAGCTAGCAATTTCCAACATCTCATATAGGACACAGCTACTTAGACATTTCACATGGAGTTGGTGCTTGATGGAGGTGAAGAGGTCAGTGAAGGCTGGCTGGTTCTTGCCTTTTTCTTTATACAGAAACACAGCAAGGATCTCATTTTTTTGCTACTTGTTTTGGCTGAAGGGGGCAGGGGATGTCAAAATGTATGGATTTCTTAGCAGGTTTTTAAAAGTTTTTCATTCCCTTGATTTATCCTTTCATAACTATCATAAGAAATGAAAGTGCTGGCAATTAGAGTTAATGAGCATTTCATTGCTCGTGACAGTTTATTTCAATTAGCATTGTTGCTATTTCTTTTCTTCTTTAAGAGGGAAAAATGTTCTGGAAAGCTCCTGTGTTATCACAAGGAGCCAAGCTTGAGCTCTCCAGAGCTGGCTGAGAACAGCAGACACAACTTGACCTTTACAAGAAGGGATTATATTATTCTTAAAGGAGCCTTCGGCTCTCTGTTGGCTCTGATGCATACATTTATGTGGTTCTTTAGAAGATTTTTGCCACCAAAGACCTCTCTATAGGTGGACCTGTCACAGACCAAATATCACACTCATTTCTACAGTCTTTGCCAAATGGGCTGTTCTGACACACAGAAGTAACAAATGCAATCAACCTACCTTCCTTCCTTCCTGTCTGCCTGCCTGCCTTCCTACCTTAATTCCTTTTCATCTGCTGGTCCATGCTTCTGTCCTTCCATCCCTTCTGCATTCCTCTGTGCACACTGGGAATAAGGAAACATGGTTGAACTCGAGCTATAAATAAGCACAGAGGTGATGTAACAAAATGCTTGTCAGAGTTCATGAAACATGGAACATGAGTGTTGATAACTGACAATTGCTCATGTTAGTTTAACAGAACTAGTTTCAGAAAAGTAATTCTCTTTCTGAGAGATGAATCAATGAATCTGAGTGTGAAAATCAATGTTTAAAAGCAATCAGCTTGATCCTGCAATTGTGTGTCTGTAAGAAATTTGATTCTGCACACAATACTTCCAACCAAGGTCGAGTTATAAAATAAACTTCCAGTTCTATATGTCCCTGCTTCCATATCCTACCTTTTTAAAAATATCTTGGTCTCTCCTCATTTTTCTGATTAAATAATAGTCTTTCGTGTTTCTTTATTAAAATTGATTGTAAATTTCTCAATAAAGCAATATTCAGTGCCTTAGAAATCCTAGACTGACTGAATTCAACAAAAGCTTTGTGGAACTTGTTTTATCCATTTAATAGAATAATGAATTGTACCATGGAAGGATAAGACTATTGATATTATTTTGAATATAATTTTTATTTACATGTAGTGAGACCTACCTTCATTCATATACAATATGCAAGAAGTTTGACAAAGTGTACAGCAAAGCTCTCCTTGACTAAATAAATGCTTTCTCTCAGGCCAGGTAGCACAAAATATTCTAGTTAACTCTAGACCCCTCCCGAGTACTCAAAGACATCTTACCAGGTTTCTTTTAATTTCTCTAACAGAAACACTGTCTAGCTGTATCAAAATTCTTCCTCCCAGGTTATTAATTAACATTATTGCCAGCTTTCATCAGAAGAGCATTTAGTCTGACTTCTGAAATAAGAAAATCCTCATTTACCTACTTATTTATATCATTGATATTTTTGTTATCAATTCACTGTTGACTGGAATAATTACATTAACACTTCTTGAACTCAAGTTATAATCACTCAAACAAGTAAAGACAGACTGGTTTTGTAAAGTTATCACAGCAGTTTACTTTATCCAAAATAGAACACATCATCATGTAAGTGCATTAATCTGTAATATTCCTGTATCTTCAATACTTCCTGAAGTCCTGAAAAACCTCCTTTTGAACAGGTTACATAATTATTTAAGAAGAGATAAAGAGGATGTCTACAAGGACAGTTGTAGGCATGAATTCCATGTATGAGAGAAAAAGAGAGGACCAAACTTTAGGATCAACAATGCTGCTGATAAAGTGAATGTAATGCACAACTAAACTGTAGTTAAATTTTCCATGGGATGTTTTGCAGGTCAGATGTATAAATGGGTTTGAAACAGGATCCAGAGCTCTAAGGTGATTCTAGCTAAATATTTTTCTTATTGGAGAGCATACCTAAACCAGAAGGAAGTTTATGAGGTACAGCCAGAGACACCCAATGGGCCCAGACACTTTTTTTTTTTTCTTTTTTTTTTTCTTTTCCCTAAGAGCATGATATTTAAAAAAGAACTGGCACAAAACATATGAATGCTATCATTGAGTTCATAAAGACATTCAACTTTTCTCTCTTTTGTCTCATGTTTTTAGTGATATACTCTGTATTTGCACCTGTGGAAATCAATTCACTAATTTTGCTTAGTGAAAACACTCCAAAGGAAAACAGGAACTGTTCTGGTTTTTTAGTTATTTAAGTACTTTTAAAAAGTTCCTAATCTTTTTTCTGCCTAGCATAGTTCATAGGGTAAAATCAAACTGATCATCTTGGTCAACTTTTATTTGACTTCATCAGGATGTCTCTGGATCCTTCTCCCAAAGCTGGCTGTTTTCTGTTTTGCATCTACACCAGAGTCTAATGGCAAAAATTGGGTCACATGCACTTCACACATTCTTTTAAACTAACAAGTAGTTTAGAAGGCAAAGTTTTCAGTGCCAGTTAGACAGGATGGTTAGTAGGCTATCAAAGATTTCCCTCATTGGAATTTCCCTGATTGGAAGCTTGTGTGTCTTTTTTTTTTTTTTTTAAATTCTGTCTCCTAAGAAGACCTGAAGTTGTTTGCTTGAATCCAATAACTATAAATAAAACTTGAGGGCTCAGCTCACAAATTCTTACAGGGTTTATACAGCCCAGTTTTCCATGTGTAATTGATCAGCCCCTGTTCTCACTAAATAAAAGTTTTACTGCAACATCTGTGAAAGGAATAATCTCCTAAAGCCTTGTCCATGACTCTGTTAGGTGCTTCCCTGGCTTTGCTCCTCATGAATCCTCCTTCATGGACCTCTTTCTTCCTGGACATATCCTGCAAAATGTGAAACAGTGTCCGAGTGGCCAGATGTGTATGTGGATGAATGTAACCAAATTAAACCTCACACTAGCCCGATTGTGTACATGCTAGCAATGCCACACTAAGAAGAATTTGAAGAACCCCAGAGAAATAGTTTATATTGCAGGAGTCAATGGTGATAAATCCAGGTAAATCCTATTTTAAGGCTGGAGTTAATTCAAAGGGCAGAAGGACTGGCAAAAGTAAAAACAACAGCAACAACAACTACAGAACAAACAACAACAAAAACAAACAAAACCCCAAACAAACAAACACCCAAACCAAAACCAAAAAATCCTTTCATGAGTAAATTTTCAGTTTTTTCTTATGACTGGCATGTATGGATCAGAGAATATCAGAGACTAGCACCTAAAAATATCTATGCCTGTAATGAGACTAATCGGAACAGTTATTTTAAATATATATTTCGGAGTTTATTCTGGTATTCATGACCCATTTTTCTTCATATCCTATAGAATTTTTCCATTTTATCTATGGAGAAAAAAAATCTATCCTTGAGCTTTGATGTGGTACAGCTCTAAATAGTGCAGATGAGCCCTGATTACATAATTTGTGATTATGGTAAAAGCAGAATTTCCCTTTACCAAGACATTTCCACATTTCAAAAATGTTTTCAAACCAAGTGGATACAAAATGTTAGTGTTTCTTGGAGAACAGAAAATCACAATAATTTATATTAGAAAACATCGACTAACCATGATGATAATGACTCAACTCTTGAATTTGTCTGGATAATCCCAAAACACATGCAAGTCACCTGCTTATCTGCATTATCAAGCACAGTGCTGTAAATAACTAATTAATAGAAATATAATCTGAAAGTCAAAACACAATGAAATAGACTTAAGTTCCAAAACAATATATTTTCAGGTGCAGACCCTGGAACCTATAGTCAGAAATATTTTATTTAGATCAAGAAGTAGTAGCTAATTAAAGAAACATTCTGAACCATTTTTTCTATTGAAAACTTCTGAAAAATGGTGGTGGACTGAAGCAGTTTTACTTTTAAAAATGTCATCAAAATATGCTATTTTGTCAAAGATATTTTACTTTTAATCAAAATTCCTTTGGAATATAGATGAAGTTCTGAAAAGTTAGGAGGAGAAAAACACTTTGATGTTGTGCAATTCATGGGCCAGGTACTGTTGTAGGATTTAGAAAATCCTCTATATCAGGTAAAGCATTGATGAAAAATTGGACCAGGCACATTTGACATCACTAATCTTAGAAGAAGGTACCAGTCACTTGTTTTCCCTGACATTGCGGTACCTGTGCATAATCAAAATTTCTGGTTTCAGTTAAAAATGCAAGTTGACCACCCATTCTCTGTAGATTAACAATACTAACAGATATCCACAGCGCCACATTAGGTACCTCTTATTTTTCCACAAAAAATCCTATTTTCATTCTGCTGTATATTTATAAAATCTGTATTTTTGTATATTTATCTATACAGGTCTGAGTAGAATTAAAAAATTATTGTAAGTAGATGTCATGGGATTCCCTCCAAAGTATTTAGACACATAACATATGCTTAAATGTAAGCGAACTATTTATGTGTGCTAATCCAAAGAAATTTTCTCTTAATATCAAGCTTGGAATTTTATTGCCACAGTTGATCCACTAAATTTAAACAAGATCAAATTATTGCCTTTTATTTTGTGACAGACTTCACCCTATTTGAAATTTGTTCTCACGTCTTCAGTAATTTTTTACTTTTTCCTTAACACCATTTGTTCAGATTTCTCTTCCTAGCAATATGTTCTAGATCTCTGACCAGTCACTGCTACTGCTTTTCTCAGAACTGTTCCAACCTGTCCATTTTTTTCAGAAATTCAGGGAACTGTATGAAGCTGTACTGTTGGTACTTGTGTTGATGGAGTGCACTGCAAGGATAACTCTATATTTTTATTCAAACATCAAGTCTGCTGCTTCAATGGAGAGCCAAACATATGTTTTTCAGTGGTATCGATTGATTTCTCTCAAGTCTTGAAAGTAATTGCCCTAAATACACTTGTAGCACTCATCCTAAAAATAACCAAATGCTATATAAAAGACGCTAACGTTTTCCTGACAAGTGTGATTCATGAGGAGCAGCAGTGAGATGACTGGAAGTTTTCCCAGCCAAAGTGATTACAGTGACAACCTCACTGTACGGGATGAACTGACAGAACACCTGGTTTTACATTTACTCTTTATATATGCACGGCTGGCAGATATCTGTTTGTTTCAGGGGCAGATAACATACTTATCATGCATCCTCTGTCATCTCCTGAGACTATGCATTGCAATCAATATTAAACATAAAGCTTCAAATTATCACAGAAAAAGGAATTTTAAGCCTCAGTATGTGGTGCAGTCAGGATTACAGCTTGAAACACTGATTACTGCTGCAGTTCTGCAAGGCTTGCTCAAACATTATTAATAGGGACAGACTGAGACTACTAACAGTAAAGGAACTGATCTGGTGGCATGGGCACAAAATGATAGGGGAAAACTAGGATATAAATTGTCAAGACCTTCAGCTGTTTTCATGGAGTCACCTGGGCACATGCTCACCCCGATGGCACTGAGTGCACCTTTTGCTGAGGAGTTCTACTGCATTGAACAAAAGGAATGCATGTACATGCACCATCACTGAAGAGAGCTAACATATACACGTGGAATCATAGAACAATTTGGGCTGGAAGGGATGTTTAAAGATCATCTAGACCAATGCCCCTGCAATGAATAGGGACCTTTTCAACTAGATTAGGTTGTTCAGAGCCCCGTCCAACCTGACCTTACATGCTAAGTGTATTCCCTAACATGGCCTGCAAAACCACAATTGAACCAAGTGACACACTCTACAACAGTGACCACACCTGTCCAAATATAAATTGTTCTCATAGTGGAATGTTTTCTCTCAAACTACAAGATCCTTGAGGTGCTGTCTTTGGTAATTGATTACTGCCATTACTGCATTGCAGGTGTGATCACCGTGCAAGTAATTTATGACCATTTCTTAACTTTAGCAGTAAAATAATGTGAAACCTGCCTGTAGACAAACCTGCAGTTACATGAATCTTTCAGAAACACAGCCCTTCTAAAAGCAGATGGTAAAACTATCTCTTTTTACCTGTGTGTTTTCTCAGCAGAGCAAAAATGCCTTCATGGTTCATTCTCATTTTATTTAATACACATGGTGAAAACTTGAGAGGTCACAGGGATTTATGCTATCAGATTTGGAGGCCTTTTAATATTTACTTAGGCTGTAAAATATAATTTAAATTTTAGAAGTATTTGTCATTGTATCTTAGATGGATAAAGGTATGTTTATTATAGCTGTATTTGCTATGTGTGATTTACATTGTTATATGTTGACTTTTCATTTCCTCAAATGTCACAGTTGCATTTTTTGTCCTTCTAATTTCCTCAAAGTATAGAAAGTTAAATATTTTTTTCACACTGATAGCAATCAAATCTCTTTACAAAGTCTTAGGTTTGGACTGCTATACCTACCAAGCGATGGCTTATTTTTTGAAAAATACCTCATAGTGCAGATCATCTTGAGTGCCAACACATTTCATGTACAGGGCAACCAGGGGATCAGGCCCAGCCAGCATGGGTTTATGAGAGTCAGTTCCTGCCTGAATAACTTGATCCTCTCCTATGAAAAAGTGACCACTTAGTGGATGAGGGAAAGGCTGTGGATATGTCTACCTAGGCTTTAGTAAAGCCTTCAACACCATTTCCCACAACATTCTCCTGGAGAAGCTGGCAGCCCATGGCTTGTATGGATGCATTGTTTGCCTAGTTAAAAGCTATGGCTGGATCCAGAGAGTGCTAGTGAATGGAACTAAATCCAGCTGGGGGCCAATCACTAATGGGGCTCACTATTGGAGACAGTCCTGTTCAATATCTTTATCAACGGTATGGATGAGGGATCGAGAGCACTCTCAGTAAGTTTTAAGATGACACAAACTTGGGTAAGAGTGTACATCTGGAGATCAGGAAGGCTCTGCAGAGGGATCTGGAGAGGCTGGACCAATGGGCCAAGACTGTATGGGGTTCAACAAGGCCAAGGGCTGGGTCCTACACTTGGGTCACAACAACCCCCTGCATTCGCCCACCGAATCTTTAGAAGAGCCTTGGTTCTTTAATACCTTGAGGTAGTGCAAAGAGAAGATGCTGTACACATTTTCTCTGGAGATACTTTTACTGGTAAACTTTAGAAAATAAGGGAGAAAATAAGAGAAGTCAGCAAAAGTTTAAAAGGGCAACATACAACCAAAACAAAGCATTCCACAAAGCACTGACTTAGCACATGCTAACTCACATAACTTTGTAAAATCCAACCCATTCTGCCCCAAGTTACCCAAAATATTAAGAAACGAGTGAAGAAAGGGAAGAAAAAGCAGTGAAAGAAGGAGAGAGAGAAAGTGATTATTAAATATCTACCACCAGAGAGTCCTGTGCAAGTCCAGCTTCCCCAATGCCAGGCAGCTGGTCTCAGGCAAAGATGGAGCCACATGTTGCAGTTTTTGTGTGCTTTGGCCCTCTGTGGCCACCCCTCCCAGGTGGGACTTCTGGCCCACTGGCCACTCTGGGGTTCTGATGCAGTGCTCCCTGTGTGCCAGCCATTCTGGGGCTGGGGCAGGGGCTCCGGGGTGTGGTGTGGGCAGTGCTCCAGGGCTGCCTTCGACTGACAGCCTGTTGCTACAGAGTCACCCCAGGAGTCTCTGAGAGGCTGTCATGTGGGTTAAAGTGTCGCCTCACATCTGTGAGACTTGACCTAGCCCACATAATCTTGAGTTGGTTTGACCCAATAATTAATAATCCAGTGTCTCACAGCATCTCTCTTGCATAACCTGAAGATTGTGCCTGGAGGTTTTGAACAATAACCATAAAGGAGACTTCATGGTGCTCTTAAAATATGGTCTAATATAGCCAAAGAGTTTATTCTTTTCCCCACAGCATAATTATGATCTTCCATTTTTTTCCCTTTCTCCAGTCTAATTATGTAGAAAGTAACTTGTTTATTCAATCCTGAAGCATTAGTTTTTTAGATCTTAAGCAATATTTGTGGAGAGGTTTCTACTTGTTTATATGTCTGTTTAATATACAATAATATACCACACTAAGTACTTTCATTTATTTCGACACAATTTTGTTATATTGAATAGGTGACATTAGTAAGTTATTTAAAACATTTATTTCTTTGTCGCCACTATTAAACTTTTTTACACTCTTTTCATCAGCTGTAAGCTTTATCAGCAACAGTTTTTACTGACTTTCAAATCACAGAAAGATTGGCCTTTCATAAAAATGGATTCAGAGAAACTCATGCCTGTTTTATCCTGGAAATCAGACCTCAGGCACATAATCTTTTCAGAGGAATACCAAATACTAGGCAGAGCAAATGTACCATTTGCTACATCTCTGCCTCCTTGTCTGTAGACTCTGAAACTCCTTTGGATGATGCCTGGACAACTTTATGTACCATACTGTACCATATTTCTGTGTCTCTAAATTCTGGATGAAGATAGTCAAACTTACTAGATGTATGCATCAGGACCTCACACTCTTTGTACCCTTTCAGCCACTGCTGAAACAGTACAAGTTCAAAAATCAGCACTTGACCAAGAAAGAGCATGTAAGCCATTTCCAGGAAGCATGTAAGCTATTTGCTTACAATTATTTCCACTAGCTGTCATTTAGACTGGACATAAATTAAATGCCATAGTTCCCCACCTAAGTAAAAAAAAGGTATATTTTCAAAACTGATGAAGATGTATAGTTTCCACAAAATTCAGAGAAATTTCTGACTTTTCACTGCTTGTGATAATGAGAGCTCTTTATGTAGCTGCTTAAATAGAAACTTAGATGCCTCTAAAGCATTAGTTTTGCCTTTTAATCAGCCAAAATCAATCAAAAATGCTTAAAAATAGGGCACAAAACCAATCCAAATATTTGCAGTACAATGGGCTAAGTGTTTTGAGAATTAAGAATCATATAAGTGTAGAATGGTTTGAGTTGGAAGGGACCTTAAAGATCATCTAGTTCCGATCTCCCTGTCATGGGCAGGGACATCTTCTATTAGACCAGGTTGTTCAAAGTCCCATCCAACTCAGCTGGAACACTTCCATGAATGGGACATCCACAGCTTCTCTGGGCAACCTGTGCCTCACCACCCTCGTAGTCAAGAACTGCTTGTACATACCTACTTTTTTGCGCACAATCCAATCCCCCATGAAACAGACAAATATTTGGAGTCTAAGGAGCATCTTGGCATAAAATTAGCATTAATAGTATGTGTTTCTTACAGAAAATAGAAAAGGAAATCTTCATGTGTAATTTTTTTGGCTTGCATTCTCTGGTGTGGGCAGAGATAACATTTGAGAAACATCTACCCTGGAAAAAAATGTGACACCAAAGGCATCTAATGGCAAGGTTGGGAAGTCAAATGACAGATGCTTGAGAAGCTGAACAGCAAGGGAGTTTGAGAGTTCAGACAGCAGATGCACAGCAAGGCAGAAGGAGTCATCTGAGAGAACATTTGCCATTTTTCATGCACCTGTTTAATTTTTGAACAATAATATTTCTATATGCGAGGAATGCGAGGAGGCAAAACCAAAGCCAGAAACCCAAGGGGGTGAGGTCTTAGATTTTTTATTTGGGACTATCAGCCTAGTTGCCCTCGTGAAATCCTTAGTGTAATCAAATGAAGCAGCTGTTTGCACTGCTGGATCTATTCAGACTGGGAAAAAAGGGGTAAACACTTCTAATGCAAATATCAGCCTTTCCTCTCTACACTTGCTGCAATGATTCTGTTATTTAGCCACTTACGGTGGCAACTGGTGCAGAAAATCTCCAGAGCAAACAAGGCTTTAATTAATAATCAGTTATTTTCCACAATAAGTAATTGGGAGGAAGCTCAGTTTAATGCTTAGACTTGAATATATCTTTGTGGTCTGATAAAGAAAGTGGTTTACTCAACTGCTTTATTAATATTTCCTCTGTATCTGCATGTCAAATTTTAGGATAATGCTATGTTTTTCACAGCTTTGATAAAGAGAAGGAATAGAAATGTGAAGTGGTACTAATCATTAGGATGTGTTGGCTTATTGGAAAATCCAGTGATTGAAAATTTTAATGACTTTTCACACTAAATACAAATAATCCCTAAAGGGAAGTTGACATTGCTATGAATGCTTGCTTCACAAGCCCATAAAAAATGGAAGATTGTATCTAGCACATTACAGAAAATTCTTTTATTCCTCAAAGCCCTGAGCATTGAGGCATAAAGTTAGAATACAGAAAATATGTGTCTGTATAAACTGAAGCCCACTTGTACAAAAGTGTCAAAGTTCATAATATGAAGCAGAAGAGCTTGCAGAAGAGCTTATTTCATACTTGGAAACTTTTTCTATACTACATATATAGACAGTAATCAAAAATTATGGCTCTCTGATGTTTTCATCAGACAGGTTATACACAGGTAAATGTGTATGACATATAATTTTATGGGTGCATTTGATGTGAGATTAGCTCAGTTGGTTAAAGATGGTGCTAATAACCCCAAGGTCATGGGTTTGATCCCTCTATGGACCATTCACTTACAGTTGGACTTACTGATTCTTGTGAGTCCCGTCCAACTCAGAATGTGATTCTGAGTAATCTTAATGGTTGATTATTCCAAATTCAACTCAAGGATAGAATCACAATCCTTTTTGATTTACCTACAGCATTAGCCACAAGATTTTCTCTCTTTCTGGCCCTGATCCTCTGCTAAGTGAAGTTAAGTTGTGTCATTAAAGGGAGTACTGGATGCGACTATACCTTTCCCTGTTCATATGTTTCTCCTGGTTTACTGTCACTGTAGCAGCTGAAAATTCATATGACATTCTAAAACTGTTTTGTAAGTCTTCAGTTCCTTTTGGGTTGTTTCTACTACTTTACTTGATGAATAAATTCTCTGAGAAGTGTAACAAATTACCCACTTACCATAAAGACACATGAGAGAATGCATAAACATTTATTACTCAGATGCGTTAAAATTATTTTCTCTACATATCATCTCAACTTTTTTCTTTTAGTGTATAAGCTATGTGTATATATAGCATTTAGTAATTTTTTTCCCAATAGTACTTGTATCTATTTTGACTTTCACTTCATTCTTGGTAATCTTTTATGCAATTTAATAAATTTGATAGCAAAAGGGAGCAGTTTAAGATCTCTGAGGAATATTATTTTAGGTATATAAGCGTATCAAGCAAATAGTTTTTAGCACACAGTTAATGGGAGGTATGTAAATAATGTAACAACACATTATATCCTTTATTTTCTTCAGTGGGTTGAAATCTCTAACAAGTGACTTCACCCTTCTTTGTCAAAGAGTAGAATGCAGAGTTCTTCCCCTTGTAACATTGTCAAGACTGTTCACTAAGTAACTTTCATGACAGCTTCTTAAGATATCTCTCTAAACTTTCTTGTCCCCCCTTTAAACATACAGTAACAGAGTTTAAATTACTTTCAGATGATATCAGATTTGAATGCAGAAGTTTCTCTTTCTTGCTCCCACTCTCATGTTTTGTTCTTCTGCAAAGAGCTGTGTATTGGAATAAAGTTTCTCTTTCATGGTACCTAGTTATCCTAGAAGTTCTTTAACATTCCTTTTTTTACAGCACGTATTTGATGTATTCTAAACCATACACCTGTATGAAATATTCTGGAATTGTGATAGAAGTGGTAGAATTTTTTAAGCAAATTTTGGGGATAGATGTCAAGCTGTCAGACTACTGGCCACTGAATCTGCTCTGTGTAACTTGAAAGTCTCAATTGTTGAAAGAAGACTGGCTTGGAGAGAAAGAGTGCATAATTTTATTTCACAGATATTCCCAAACAATAACGTTAATCTTATAGCCAATGTCCATTCCAAAACTGATTTTGTGGAGGTGAAATATACTCTTTATCAAAAGCTGGCAATAAATCAGCATTCATCATCTTGACAGTTGCTTGCAGAAATAGTACTGTTACTCATGTGCATTTTGGTGTGTGAAACAGTTTAAATCATAAAGGTTTTGAAAATGTCACTATCAGTGAGTTGACTGGAAGGAAAAATCAGTGGTTTCCTGTGATGCAGATATTAGGCAGTGGAGGAAAGGCAGAGAAACAAAAGCAGCACTGTAATTAAGAGTGATGCTAGCTTCCAAGCTAGTCCATCACTGTCATCCTCTTCTGTGTGATTCACAGAATGATGAAAATAAATCAGGTGAATTGCAAGCAAAGAACAGCTATTTTTCTTCAGAATAGGAACCTTGAGTGCGTGTCTTAGTTGGAAATACCTGCAATGTCGATGTCAAATGTTGAGATGAATTCTACTGATTTGTTTAAAAAGCATAGGAAATATAAAAGTTAGAATACCTCACCAAAACTCAGTCACCGGTCTCCTAGTTAGATACAGGACAATCCAAGGGTTTTATTCTGAAAAGCTTCTCTGCTGACTGGTTGCTCCATCCGTCCTATACTTTATAGACTTCATTTAGGCAACCTCACTCTGTTGGTGTCTATGAAACTCCTTATTCTTTATTCATCCTCTGCCACCCTTTCCTGTACTAAATATGTCTGGGTTTCCACTAATCAGCTCCTATGGAACTAGCCTTTTCCTTCCACCATTTCACTATGAATGAATGAATAACAAGCTTGTAAATAAAGGCTTGCTTGATGACTGGATGTGGCACTTAGTGCCATAGTGTAGTAACTGCAGTGGTAGTGGATCAAGGGTTGGACTTGATGCTCTCAGAGGTCCTTTCCAACCCATCTTATTCTATGATTCTATGATTCTAAATCAAGCTTATTCGTGATGGTTGTATGTTGTAACCAGCCATACCATCTTTTACCCATCTTTTGTTTAAAATAGAAGTCTGAGAAGTCTTGACATTATTTTTAACTCTAACTTTTAAAGTCTTAAAATATATCCTTATTCCTGTTAGGGGTAAAACAAATCTATATGCAAAAGATTGTCTACAGTTGATCTGTGGGAACTTTTGTTTGCATGTTTTGGGGAATAAAAATTGAGAATAAAAAACTAAGACATTCCCAAATAGCTCTGATACCCAAAGAAATCATGGAAATGCAGGAGAGCCAGATGAGCTACATCAATGGGAAGCTTGTTGGCTGTCCTCAGTACTTTTTACTGGAATTATCCAAATCTCTATCATTAATTAAAGATTCATTAGACCGTGAAATCACCTCATATCCCAATGGAATAGGTAAGTTACCTAGAATGGGAGAGATTGAATAAAGCTCCCATCCTGAAGAAAAAGATTTCCACACTTAATTAGTATTACAACTTGACTACTTGCTATTCTGAGAAGAGTAGCAGGTTTTTTGTATGTTTTACCAGAAATTCCATCCTGGACCAAAGGATCAGTTTCAATTAATCAACATTTTCCAATGAAAAATTTCCCAAAGGACATTTAAAAACCATTTTAAGCTCTTAGTGGTAGTTATTGGCCTGTCCTAATCATTTTCAGAAGTGTTATACAGAATATTTAATACAGATGAGAATAATTAACACATGAAGCAATAGATGGAGTTCATGTAGGGTATAGATATGATACGAATTCAATAGAAATTGTATCCAAGCTCAAAATTCAACATTACTGTTAGAATTAATTTTATGCCTTTTATATTCTTTAATAAACTTATTTTTGGATGGTATGAAAATTGCCCTGTGGAGGTGCCAGTCTCTCACTAGTGTCAGGAGAGAAACCTTAGATGACTAGTATAGATAAGGTATGTAACTTTTAGATTAATTCCACTTCACATAATTATCTGAGAAATGCTTAAAAAGACTTGAAATGTAAGAATTCTGAAAAGTGAGTCCTGCAAAGTGGGAACTTAATTTAAAAATGGGAGGTGAGGGAGTGTAAAATGTCCTTGTGATGGGTTGTTAGGGTTATATCTGAAAGACAGTTAAACTACAGTGAAATACGTGCTTGATAGCTCATTACTCCCATATCTGTAGACATAGATTTATTTTTTTCCTGAGCCAGTTTCATCAGAACAATGAAATAGGCAACCTATATAAATTCTCATCCACAGAAAGCACAAATAGGGAAGTTTATGTCACACAAAGTGAAACTGGTCAATAAGAAGAGGAACCTGCCTTTGCAATCAATAAGAGATCTTGAGGCTATCTGAAATCTAATAACTCCTCCTGCATTGTCACAGAGCAGAATAACAGGGTCAGAGCTGGGCAGAGTGTGACTCCTTTCAGTGCAGGTCATGCTGATCATAATACTTTTATTATCCTGTTGTTGTGGATCATCTAAAATGATCAGTGTGACCATTTCTTTGGTTTCACCTCTGAAAGGTCCTTAAGGGAGGAAAAAAAAGGAGTTATCAAAGCTATCTCAAAGAAATTATCAAAGAAAATAGATTTCTTTTTCCAAATGGCTTAATCAACCTACTTGCTAGAAAAACTTTTAAGATATAAAAACGATCATCCATTTATCTTTTTGTCAGCTAAGCATATACTATTGAATACTATTATGTAAATATACATCATTGCAGTATGGCCGGTAAATGTAGCATGTAAATTATAACAAACAGCCTTCAAATAGGAAATAATTAACTTCTCAGTATTCTTAGCATCTTGTCCACATTAACTGAAAATGTCTGTTATGGAAAATCTTTCCTTTGTGACAAGAAATAACAAGGTATTCTACCCCCTTTTGTTGACATGTTCGTTTCCTCCTTACACATGTGCAAAAATATATGTATAGATGCACTCACATGCACAACCTGTGGTCAGAATGAGGTGGTATGATCCATTAAGTGCACTGACATCATAAGTGAGAAATGATGAAATAGCACTATGCCACTCATGTGGCAGGGGAACTGAAGAGGTCTCTCGTTCAAGCTACTGCTCAGAGGAGGGTCAGCAGTGAAATAAGACAAGGACTGGGTATTCCTCCAAGAGTGGGAGCTCCACATCTCCTATGGGCAACCTGCTCCAATGTTGGACTGTCCTGCTGGGGATGAAGTTTTTTCTTCTATCCAACTGCACTTCTCTGTTTTTTTCAACTTATGCCTATGGTCCTCTTACAACAAAGTGAGTTTTTAATGTTTGTTTCTTAAATTCCACTTTGGTACCACTTACATAGATGCAGGAAGACATGCATTTACAGCCTACCTACACATATTCTTTGATACTTTAAAAAATCTAATTTCTTCTGATTTTTTTTTAAACTCCATTTATGAAGTACTAATGAATCACATATCTGTGAAAAATGAATCTTGCTGTTACCTGGAACTCTAATCACCTAGTACAGTGGCTCAGTGAACACATACACAGCTCCCATCAGTTGCTTGCAAATTGCTGTCTCAAGAATCTCTTGCAGGGGAGGATACAGCTGTATCACACTACCTCAAGCATAAGTGGCATTTTTTCTAGTGTAAGTTTACATTATGAAATTAATTGAGTCTTTATAGTAGTAAGAAGTTGCTACTGCTTCAAGAATCTAGCCACTTTTCAGGTGGAAAAAATTTTTTCCCACTGATTTCAAAGATGTTTCTCAAAACAACTAGGGAAAAAAGAGATGGACCATTTTGTGTGTCAATCTCAATCTCATTTAAACTTGGATAATTAGCTATCACAGTGGTGGGAATCCTGATTGTTATTAGTGAAAATTATGCAAAACCCAAGGCTCTGCAGGTTTTTACCACATGAAACATCACCCTAAGGAAGTAGTTTTATTGTTAGGTATGGAAGTACCTTATCACAAGAGACAATCAGAGAAGTGGTCTGCAAAGGAATGCAACGTAATTAAGAAAGCCCACTGGAAGAAGTGTGCTGTCCAGGAGTCACAGCTTAAAAACAGGTCATTCCCCCCATTTGAAAGTGGGGAATCTGACTGTCCCTACTCTAAAACTAGGAGTGAGTGATTACCTTGATGCTGTTTCAACACATGCCATAAGCCCATCATCACCACTGACTCCTGAGGGCTGTCACGCTGATTTCATACTGATACGCAGATATTCTTTCAGACACAAATGCTTCACACTTACACTGAGGACTTTCACTGAAACTCACGTTTCCTTTCTTCATTATGATGATCCAAAATATATTTTTTTAATCTTCTGCATGCCCTGTAGGGATACATGTACATTAGCAGTTTAGTTCAGAGGGAGTGTCCACCACTGGAGCAAGTTCTTGTTTATTATGCTTTGCGTCACATTGAGAAGCAGCTTTGGAGCCCTCAAAATGGATTATTTGTGATAAAACTAACCCAAAAGATGCACAGTTAATGCCCAACTACTAACAGACCACTACTGGAGCAGACCCTCCAATATGCCTTTAGTGAGCATGACATAGCACCAGCTCTTTCCTGCTGTAAACCTCTGCTTTGGCCTGCTATGCCTGCTGATGTAAAGACATGCTAAGTTAGCTGAAGAATTTGTCAGGCAGCAGAGAAAGAAGATTTTTGATCTTTTTTTTTTTTTTTCTTGAAGGTGCAGTAAATTGCACAATGCTGGGCCTGTGGCATGGGAGTTATAATTTGACTGTTTGAATGTTGAATTGTTTAAAGATTTCCTGGTACATTTTGCCAAATAGTTCATAAACCATCCCAAATTAGGGGTTCTCCCCAAAATGACCTATGGANGCAGTAAATTGCACAATGCTGGGCCTGTGGCATGAGAGTTATAATTTGACTGTTTGAATGTTGAATTGTTTAAAGATTTCCTGGTACATTTTGCCAAATAGTTCATAAACCATCCCAAATTAGGGGTTCTCCCCAAAATGACCTATGGACACACCCAGGTGCCTGAAGGTGTCACACAGGCATAGCCAAGCTATGCCCCAAAATCAAGGCACTGCTGCTTTTGAGATTACTTGTATGGCTATAGCCCATATTGATTAAAGCACAGGCAAGGAAAAAAGGAAGAAAGAGAGTGGAGGCACAGTTAAAATGGGTTTGTTTGCTGAGGCACTGAGTCACGTGTTTGTGTAACATTTGACATGCTGAGGCTTTCTCTTCTGGATGGCTGCAGAGGAATTTTGGTGCAGGAGGGTTATCAGATAGCCTTACCCTGGCCTTGCTCTGCAACAAGGCAACCATTATTCCCTTCTTCCACATTAGAGCAAATTAAGAAACCATCTCAGTCAGTCATTTTCCCTGGCATTCATTAAGTCTCTAGATTAATTAGAGAATGAACTGAAAAAAAGTCCCTGCCCGTTTAAGTGTTGTTCACGAACTGCAAATAATGCAGCCACAATTGAAAATTCGTCTTTTCTGAAGTGCTGTTAGAATAATTTATTTGTAGGCTTGTGTACAGGGCAAATTAGGTTATTTATATTGTGGGCAGCAGCTGACAATATACATTTGGAAATATTTGTTTTTAGAGCTCAGCTTTCTCAGATGCCCCTAGCTCTGCTGGCTGGCAAAGGAAAATAGGAAAGAGATGTCATTCTGTGACGGAATGATCTTTTCTTCAATTTTTTTTAAGGCATCAACCCACAAATCTAATCAGTGCTTTTCCCTCTACTCTCCTAGTCTTCAGCCCAATACAAAGAGGTTTTATATGCTGGATATTGACTTCTTTTGTTGGCCTGTTCAGCCTAATGTCTGCACCACTTTTTTGAATATAATTTAATAAAGCTCCTTTAAATAAAGATACATTTTTAATTGTTTCCAAAATGAAAAATATGGGAGGAAAAATCTGTTTTGTTATATTGCACTGAACAGAGATCAAAACAGGGAATTTCTAGACTTAATATGCGAGTCCAAACTACAGCCAAGATACAGAAATGGAGATAGAACCATGGACATTCCTAACTATTGTAAGTACTTTTCCCCGATAGGTACATTTACTAGGAAACTTAAATTCAAAGAACTAAAGTAAATGAAACATGAAAGCATACTATACCATTGTAGTTATTATTGTCCAGTAATATCATATTTGCCAGTTCTGTGTAATCTGACAAATCTTCTGTAGAATGATGTGTTGCTAAGATGTCAGTAACCTAAAAATAATAATGTGACTTACTTGAAGAACCTTATGTTGCAAAAGCAAGATTTATCCAGGAAATTTAGGTTTTAGTTCCTTCATACCATTGCTGAGAAGTTTTATCTTATTTCTGTGAGGAATTTTTCAGGTAGCATTCACATGAGCTAACTTTAGCCATCCAAATATCAGCTATAGCATCATGGCTATCAAACTCCTGAGGTCATTTAGACCAAACTTCTTCATAGAGCTCATGGCAGGTTGTACAAATCTTTAAGTAGTTGGTACTCAAACAACAGCAAAGATACCCCAATCTCTCTGTTATTGTGTGACCACTTTCATGGAATTCTCCCCCGCACTCCCCTGTATCTAATCAGAATTTCCCATGTTTTCACTTGTCTCTGTTGCCTCTCCCTCCACTGCTGAGCACCCCTGAGAAGACTTTCTCTACCTTTCTGTGTGTTTCAACTGGGTAGATATAAACAGCACTAAGCTTGCCTCTGAACCTTTTCTTCAGGCTGAACAGACCCACCTCTCTCAGCTTCTTTAGGGACTCCATATGCTCCATTTCCTTGCACAGCTTGGTGTCCACCACTAAACTTTCACCCATCTTTCTCATAATGAGATGCCCAAGAATAACACAGTATTTGAAGTTCTTGTGAGACCATTTCTCCAGCCTATCCAGGTCCTTTTGACTGACAACCTCCTTTACATTGATCGCCCCCACCCCCAGTCTGATGTCATCCATAAACTTCCTGAGGGTGTCCCACCATCCAGGCTGTAGACAAAGATTCCAAATAGTATCGATCTCAACTAGTCTAAATAAAGTGTCTGAATTTCTTCTGTGTTTAAGTGAGAGAGCTGTCAGTCCAAAAAAGGTTATTCATCACAGCCTACGCCTCCATCTAAAAGCCTCATCAAACAATGGAGGCAGCTTAATTTCTGGGGTGAAGTGACTGAGATTTTGTTTATGTAGTGGTAACACTGCTTCGGTCTGGAGTGGATGTATGTGAGACCAGTGGAGTTAAATTGGATTCATGCTGCTTTAACTGACAGAGAAATCTTCTTTTGTTAACTTCTTCTCTGTGGGAAAATCCTTCAGGCTCTGTATGATCGATGGCCATTTTGCTGGTAAAAACACTATTAAGATTAAACCAGTGGTTTACAGCTCTTAACTATTTTATCTGTAGTCCACTCAAGATGTACACGAATCTTTTGTAATGATTCCCTCAATTAATTAGATGTAGTAGTTAAAAATTGTACCTAGGACATGTGAGTTTTCTTGTGATCAAGATGAGCAGTTTGTTTTAGTGAGATGACAGATGACTTTCAACCACCCAGAAAAAAAAATTTTCCTCTGAGTAAATCTTCTTCTGCATGAGCCAATCCATGTATTTGGACTGGAATTAGTGTCTCCTAGATATCAGTACAGAAAGACTGTTTTAATCCATCCGTGACAGATGGCAGGCCAGTGATTGGTCCACCTCGCTGTCATGTCTCTACACTTTGTTTTTAATCTGGTCGATAGTGTTTGCCAGGATAGCTCTCAGATCTGCTCCCAGACCCTGACATTTTCAAATAATCAACTGGTTTACTAAAGAAATGCATTTAGACAAATTAATCAAATGGTTTTCAGGAAGGAACATTTTCTAAGGTTTGTTCACCAAGAAATTC
Organism: Pachyramphus minor; assembly: GCA_013397135.1. Lineage (NCBI taxonomy): Eukaryota > Metazoa > Chordata > Aves > Passeriformes > Tyrannidae > Pachyramphus > Pachyramphus minor. The sequence continues at coordinate 247,149 of VYXB01003753.1, forward strand.
AGAATGAGAAATATTATTGCTGACAAAAACCTCAGTAGATGAACAGTTCTGAGATACAGAATGTCAAGGATAAAAATCAGAAAGACAGGATTTTTTTTTTTTTTACCTGTAGCAAAAGAAGAAGAAAAGGTCACTTGCCAAAAAGACAGCTGAAATGGAATTAGTTTTCAAATTATAAGATTAAAGAGTGTTTGCTTGAAAAGAGTGTTCTTATAAAGTGTGTAAAGAAAGAGAAGAGATTAAAATGTATGGAAGATCTAATCAGAGCAAAGATAAACTGTGTATCCTATAGGTTATAAGGGTTTCTGTGAGCTTTGTTTGCCAGTAGAGTTTCATAACCCACACAAGACTGAAATCTTATTTTTAAATAAGAGGTTTTTTCTCATGTGCAGGAGGGTCTGACCTCTTTTTGATTTTATACAGGTGATAAAACAGCAAAGCTGCCACCAAACAGAGGGGAAAAAAATTACTTAAGTTTCTCAGAGATAAGTTGGACATTTTTCAATGTCTAGGCCAGATTCTGCTGCCATTTTGGTTGGTGTAATTCCTCAGTCGGGGTGGCTAAGTGTTCTCCTTTGCTATTTACAGAGGAGTTTGTGTGACTATTTGCATTGCTTTTTAATAAAAGAAAGTACTTACCATATGCAAATCCGGCATTTCATGGTAAACAATGTACCCTCTGAACTACAGGGCACCACACCTCCTGCTCTGTGTTGTCAAATGGCTTTCAAAACACATGGCAGGGCTCTCTGTCACATTCAAGTGTATTAACCCTTCAGTTTCCATTTTTTAATTTTTTGTTTTCTCAGTATTGTTTCAGCAAGTGGCGAAAAGGGAGAAATGAAAGTTTAGGGAAAGGAAAGGTCTTGCCACGGTGGTTTGTTATGCTGCTAAAACCTTTACATCTCTTCCCAGCTGCTCCCTCTGCAGCCACCCCCTGTCTGCACAGCTGCACTGTGGGGCTTTGTCTCAAATTCTGGCATTTGAATTTCGTGTCGTACCATTTCTCCAGCCTGCCAAAGTCCATCTGAAGATCAGCACATCGACCCCTCCACCCAATTTCCAGTGGACTGAAACTTGCCCCATCGCCCCAGCCATTGATGAAGGTATGAAACAATGTCAGCCCCAGCGCTGGCCCTGAGGATGGCACTGGTAACTGGCCACCAACTGGCTTCACCTCCTCATTCCCATCTAAGCATTTTTGCTCTGTAAAGCTGTGACAGTAATGCCCTGTAATAACAAACATCTTTTCCTTTATTTAGGCTTAGTGGGTCAGTCCTTTTCTTTCTTTCCCTGGAACCCCCCGCTACCCAAACCTAAACTTAGTGTTTTCTTGTCTATTAAATTCTTCTCACCTGTAGACTTACTTCAGCAATTTTGGTTTTCTGATCTGCCTCTGGTTTTGTTGCGTTTAGTTTTTCTGAATTTTTTTAAACAGCCTTTTCTAAGCTTTTTCATAGACAGATCCAAACCCCTAGATCAGCACAGTGATATTTACACAGATTTCTGTTCATTTTTCTTCTTTTCTTCTTCTTCTCACTTTTTTTTTTTTTTTTAATTCCCCCTCACCATCTTGAGTGTTTGAGCATGTTTTCTAGTAAGGGAATTTTGTAAAGTTTTCAAAGTCACTTCTGAAACATGATTTTTGAATGTAACATGTGTAACTGTGGGTGTTATTCTTCACTTGTGGGAATGTGTACAAAAATGGGGACTGACATGACTTCCAGATATGCAAATGCACTTATTTCACTATTTTATTCTCTCTCTCCCTTCCTAGTTATGTATATTTCATAACTGCTACATGTAGATGTTATATAGTGCAATCCCCTTCAAGAAGAAAAAAGTGCCCTTGAAATACTAGCTACTACCTTTGGGCTTTATGAAGTACTCCTTAGTCATTTGTTAGCAAGGGAAAGTTCCCATTAAAATCAAATTTATTTATAGGAGTATGTCAGTTAGATTGAGGTACTTGCATATTTCACCTCTAACCCTATGACTGTCTATTTTTCATATTGAAAAGATAACCCTTAACTCCAAGCAGTCATATTTCACCTTCCTGTGTTTTGAGAAAAATTGCCTTGATTCCCATGACATGAACCAAAGTAGCTTGACTCCCACTTAAACAGTCTTCAGGAGAATTTTCAAGATACACCTTTTTTCACTGAGAGGATCTTTTCAAATCCAACTACTATAAGGAGGGATCCAAAAGGAATGTTTAATGTCTATCAGCAGAAAAGTGTTGAACACATGTTTAATGAACTCTGTAGACAGGAATTGACAAAACTCAAGTCTGTGATGTGCAGAAATGAGAATTAAAAGAGCTCTGGAGTGCCCAACCCACCATTTTACAGCTGCACACTATTTATCACCCACCACTCAGAGCACAGCAGGTGTCCACCATGGTGGTGCTCGGCAGAGTTTTCCATCTGTCTTTAGGAGAGCTGTGTGACTTCTTTTCTTTCCTCCTCCCCTCTTCCTCACAAATCACCTCTTTTGGTTTTTTTTGTTTTGTTTTTTTTTTTTGTTGTTGTTTGTTTGTTTGTTTGTTTTTTATTACAATCTGGTTTCAGAGCAGTCAGTCTAATATTTAGAACAGGCATTGTTATCTTAGTTGTAGGCTTTTTGCTTTTTTTTCTTTGCAGTTAGGCATCTGCTCCCCAGGCTGAAAGAGAAGCAGAAATATGGGATTGCCCATTCTCCACCATGCAAGGACATTTTATGGTCCACATTAAGAACTTGATTTTAGAATCTGTACAATATATGCTACAAGGGAAAATATTGTTTTGGCTACTAATGAACTAGGCAGCCATTCCTAAAATCCCTTCTATTTCTAATCCGACTTCATTATGCTTTCTCACAGTATCTTAATTACTTGTTTTATATCCCTCTGCCTCCTCTTCTTCCCTCCAGTTCTTAACAGACACTGTTCTCAACTTTTATTGAGCTGAGTAGATGTGATGCGCATTCACTGTCTTTCATTATCAGCCCAATAAATCCAAAATGATTCACATCATCTATCTTAACTCTCTTCTGCCTTTTGGGCACCACCTTTGTCAATTGATCTCTTTTAAGACTAGAGCATTTCTCTTTTCTGTTGCACTCTATGTTCCTCCACTGATCATATTCAAACACTAATCCACTGATTCTTTTCAGTGGGAGATGAACATTATTGAGGGGTGAGAAAATGCAAAGGCAGAAAAGAAATGTGTGAGTAAATTGATCACTCAGGGCAGAGAAGGAAGACAGGACGATTAGAAGGCAGAAAGAAGCAAATTATTAGCAAGGATGTAGTACTGCACAACAGAGACTATATTAATTTGAGTTCTAAACTTGTGATTCCATGGGATGCGGCAGAGAATCGTGTAGGCAGACTAGCTTATTTTTTTTCTAGCTCAGAGATCTCTGGACTACACTTCATTGTGACAGAAGGCAGTTTAGAAGTGTTCAAGAGAGCACAGCTTGGTAAGGCTCTTAAAACAAAGCCTGAGAAGGGACATAATTGATTCTCATAAGCAAACTCAGGAGAAAAAGCAATGGGGAAGGGAAATAATTGTTTAAGGCAGAGGATAGCATCAGTGCAAGAACAAATAGTTACAGATCTCCAGTGAATAAACTGAAGGCAGAACCTTCAGATAAGATAAGACATCTACAGGACTATTGAGGATAAAGAAAAAAGTAAAGCAATAAACAGCCATCTTTCAATCTGCCTTTTGTTTTCGTGGTTAAAAACTTGAGTATTTTGGGCCAAGTTTATAATTCCTGATTCAGAAAAGAAATGTCTCCTGCCATTATCACAGATGAAAGTAAAGGAGCCAATAAATACTCACTTTTTTATGCCTTTCCCCATCTTTTGGGTAAACATCTTGATACCTGCATGTCTATTTTTTAAGCATTTGTTATATGTATAATGGAGATCAATAAGAAGACCTGTGATGAAAAAATACAGAAGGAATGATACAAAGGAGGTTACGGAGGTGGTGAATTAAAATCTTCAGCTTATAGCACAGAATAGAGAGAATTTTCCCCTTTTCCAGACAGAGTTTCTTTACTGGTTAATAAAACTTCAAGGCAGCTAAACTATTGACAGATTTAGGTCACAGTCAAAAAATATTTCAGCAGTTCAAGGGGAAGAGAAAGGATTGGTCAACATGTTTCATGTTAGCATTCCCTGGAAAGTTCACTTTTTAAGTCTGATTAAATGGAGTAGGATGTGAGACTGTGGTGGCAAATTTGGGCCAGATACTTTCTTTCAAAGGAATAATGGTAATCTCTCATGTCAAATAGATAAAGATTGCCAGAAAGAAAAAGGAAGAGCAGTAGAGAATGAGTGCACACTGATGCTTAGCTTAATTATCTTGGATGATGAAAAATGAGCTCTATTATTTTCGAAAATAAATCCAGGAGACCTTTAAAAATAGGAGAATCACTATTTTTCTAATCTATAACTCAAATATTTTCTGTACTGTTTGTCTGCTACTGGAGAAGAACTCTAGCTAAAGATGTACAAGGATCTTATACACCGGAAAATCTTTTCTGTTCTTGAGAGATCCCATGTCTGCATTTCCTGATATTAATATACAAGACCAAAAAGATGTCAAAACCCCACCACAAACCAAAAAAAACACAACTGAACAAAAAAAGGGCAATTTTAAGTCAGACTTTTCACAAGCAATGACTTTCTCACAGCAGAGATTTGTTTCAGCAAGGACAGTAAAGTTTTACAGTCTTTATGAAGTTTAAGGGCTTGTACTACAGAGAGAACAAAAAAATACTGTCTCAGACTTGAAACTGGCCTTGGTGTCTCTGTGTTAATAGTACACGGATGTTACAGCTGGGCCACTCTCAATCTCTGTTCTGAGACTCCTACACTTACCCTTTTTCTTGTATAAACAATAATAGTGTGACAATTCAGTCACAATATATTTCCCATTACATGTGTTATGTTTGGATTTGAGTAGGCTGAGCTATAATTTATCTTCAAGTGGGAGAAGGGAACAGCAGAGCTTTATCAAAATTTTCTCTCAATTCTATCAGCACTTTGCTGTCTTGGACTTAATTCAGACCTGATTTTAGCATCACATAACTTCCCAGATTTCTGCTTCTGTCTTATTCCATAGGGCTCTCTCTATGGCAGGTCATATCTTGGGTCATTACATTTCCCTCTGGGCAGTAGCGGATGCTTTCTTCTATTTGTCTTATTCAACTGCTGTGAAGTCTGCCCATGGGTAGCAAGAGTTTATTACTTTTTTCCCCTAGTGGGTGTTTTTTTTCCTTTTCCAGCCGCACCACACCAGTGTGCTGCTAAACTCTCAGAACTCCTGCTTCATTGGTTTCATTTAGAAGCCTTTTGTATGTGTGTCTTTGCCAGAGCATCCACAGAATTATTCTCAGTCATATGCTGACTATAATCCTTTATATTAATGGTATGCTATCTGTTCAGCTCTCTGCTGCTTGACCCTTGCTTTGAACTCTGTTTATTTCCATTAAATATTTTTCAGCATGTGATCTTGAAGCAGAAATTAGGTTAATGCTTGTATTTTTCATAGTATGCATTTCACGCTCCTTTCTGTCTATTTAATGGATTTTCCAATTAAAAGGGACCTTCCTGGCCGTTTTTTTCTGACCCCCTGCATTACAAGGTTAAAGAAAGATGCACAGCAATTGCATGATAATGCAGTGACAACAGCCCATCTTTTTTGTCCTTCAGCATTGAGGAGAACACACACACATGCAGATGTTTATAACTGTTCTTAATCAGTCACTTAAAAAAAAGGACAATCAAAATTTCAAAGACACTTGGAAATACATGCACACTAAAAAGTTAATATTTATGAACAGACTAGGATTGTATGGACTATCCTCAGAGCACTCACTGTATATTTTCATGCTTGGGCAAAGTCTTTGCTGGGTGGTCGCGCCATGCCACAGCTTTTAAACCATTGACACATTTGAAAAGATGCAGCAGCTGGAGAACACTGGTATATTGCAGATTGATTTGCTTTGTGGTTCAGAATCTATCGCTATCATTGTGTGTGGCAAGAATGTCTCAAAATGTGTCCTTTTACCGATCTTTATCTCTCCCTCAGGGTAAGGGCAGAGCTGATCAGTTATAGGTGTGCTTTCATATGGGACTTGGACAAAAACATTTCTATCCCCATCTCACACAGGGTGCACGTTCAAGCAAATATCTAGAATGCTAGAAATATACAGATTTATATTTAAATTCCAGTACATTAAGGACTCACACCTCAAGGACCCTGCAAAATTAACAACAAAAGCTGAGTAGTTACATGGTCTGTTACGCATTATAAAAAGGAACAACTTTTTGCCAGTTGAAAAAATTATCTGGAATATGTGGTGAATTTGCCAAATGTGGTTCATCCTATAATAGAGTCGTAGAACAGGTTGGGTTGAAATGGACCTTAAAGATAATCAAGCTCCAACCTTGCAGTCATGGACAGGGACAGCTTCCGCTAGACCAATTTACTCAGATCTGCATCCAACCTGGTCAATTTTTTCGAAATCCAGAGACTTTTTAGTTCAGTTTTCATTTTGTAATGTTGGGAATAATTTCTGAACCTATGAGTTTTACAGTTTTCATCACTGATAATTTCTGAACCTATGAGTTTTACAGTTTTCATCACTGAATCCAGAATTAATTTTTTTCTTGAAAGGAGGACAAGGTTTTGTGGCAATTGACAGGGTTAAAATTAAAATAAAACCATGGAAAAAACCCAAAATTGAATTAATAAACGTTCTTAATAAATGATCAGGTTTTTTCATAGAGAGTATATTTGTGGAGGTGATCAACAGGTGATTTTGGGAAATTCCATGCTGAGCTTAGAGACTGTCAGAAGGCAGATCACCCACAAGAAGTTGTTTCTAGTGTAGGGACACGTTTAAGGTGGAAGATATTCTTATGGAAATGTGCAAAATTATATCATTGGGGTATGTGTCTGGATAATCTACAACATACCTGAGTATATGCTTTTAGATATATATCATCTTCAGGGATCACATAGAACTTTGTCTCCCTTTTTATACTTTGGAAGTGATTTTTGCACAAGGTTATGGAAGAACATATCTTCATGTTGTCAGTATTGATTACTCTGTGTGCAAACTCTTTGGCCATGCAACTAACTTCTGAAGACTTAGACGCTTTAGGGGAGTGAAGATGTTGTATATAAAAATAATATACTTTGAGTGCAGCAGGTTTGCCTTATGATAGCATGTGGATGAATTGAAAGCAGTAAAATGAAAGGATACTCTCTGTGAGTGGATATATATGGATTTTAGTATGGAGTTAATTAACCTTCAGTCTGGGATATACTGAATGCACTATCAGCAGGGAAATCTCTCTGTGACTCTCATCAGGCTGGTAAGGTTTGTTCCCATTCATGCTTGCACTGGGGATGAAAAGGATTGCTTATATATTAAAGATGTTGGTTTAGGGAAAAGGTGGGTATTCAGTGGGTTGTCAGCAACAGATGGAGATCTGTCTGTAGAGGAAAGGGATATAAAAATAACAGCAAGTAGAGAGTACACTTCTGTCTTTCTATATATGGAAGCAACAATGAATAGAACATATCAGAGCCTGAAAAGAAATTGCAAAAAAAAGGGAAATAGGAGCCAAGACCTTGACTCTTATTGCTTTTTTTTTTTACTTTCTACAATATGCATCTTATAAAAATATGTATTTCTCTTTTTTTTTTAATCTAATCACTTCAAAGCCAGATTTTTGAAGTCCTCTGGACAATATATTTTGCAAGTTTCTAGCATAGTTATTTCATTATTTTACTACTGATTGAGACTGTCCCTTAAGATTGACGGAGGACTGTCCTGTGCTATGCAAGATTACACACCAGTCACCGTGGGATGCACACGTGGAGGAGGTAAGAGGACCTTCCAACTACCCAACCCATAACTGTGATGTCTATTTTAAAACCAGGAACTATCTTTTACATTTAGAATTAAATGTAATGGTTATGTTATGCAGGACCATATCAGAGGTGGGGAGACTGAATTATTGTGGATGTCTGCTAAAAGTGTTTGTTGACTTTTAAGTTGTGTATGGGAAGGGTAGGATGGAGTAATCATATTCAATATCATTGCTGGGCTATAACACTGTAAATTGGAATATGTTTCCTACAGCACAGTAGTATACCATAGTTTTTGAATAGCCAATAGAATAATTAATTGTCCGTCCATTAGGAAGGGTTGCAGTGAATTAAAGCCTAACTACTAACTGTAGACTCTTAGACTCTTAATTATTCTTGCTTTTTATAAATGTATCTTTGTTTTCATGTTACCTCAATTGCTTGAAAAATATTTTTTTTTTCCCTCCTGGGATATCATGAGAAGCCATCTTCTGTATTGATTTTTATTTTTGAGATTTGAAGGACATGGTTTTAAGCAGAAAGTTGCCGCTTTTGCAAGAGATTTTATTCCCTTGTCCATAAACTCAAGCAACCTTTTCCTTTTATATTTTTCAGGCTGAAATGTTCTGATAGGGTGCCCCATCCTTTTCTGACACTAGATTTCTTTGTGGGCAGTGGCAAAGTTGAAAAGAGTCTATATTTCGAAGATCTTTGTAGGTCATAAGAATGTATCAAGAAAGCAGAAAAGTTGCAAGGTGTTGTTAGATTGATCAAGCACAGTTCATTCCTGGAATAACACCCTGTCATTAACCGTTGCTATTTCCTTATATTTTTGACACTGTACTATGAAGGGCATTTATTTTTTAATAACATAAATATAATTTATTTATTCACCTGAATTCTCTATATAGCTTTTTGTTCTTCAGTAATTTATAACCTAGTTTTTTTAAAAAAGTAAATAGGGGATGTTATTATATTTATGCATTGAATTGTGCTTTTTAAAAGGCTTAAATTTTTGTGTAGATGGTCTCCTGGGGTGAGAGATGTTTGTTGCTTGGGGTGCTTAGAAATTGATAGTCAGGATGAGCAGAAGCAAAAGAGGAGCAAGAATTGCATGCATTTTCTCTACAGAACTTTTTGAAAAGTAAAATTAATTTGGTTAATGAATGAAACAAAAATAACTTTAATAGTAAGTTTGGGGGTTTTCTTTAAATAGGTTAAAACACAAGTCATATCTTTTCTAGAAAACATAACACCAGCGAGTATTACCAGCCTAAGAGCTACTGACATTTTTAGACAAATACTGGCTTGTGTCTAGAAACTATGGAAAATTATGTTTCTCTCATGCTCTTAGGTGTGTCCGTAGAAAGTCAACTGTCTCTTTAGCCATACATGGAATGACAAACCCTGTTGGACAAGAAGACTTACTGGGGATTTTTTTCATTCCTCCTTGTGCTACCAGAATAACTTCAAAAACAGTAAAGTTTGGAGGGAGTTACCTGTTTTGTTTTGTTGTTTTTTTTTCTTTGATTGGTTGGTTGGTTTTTTTGTGGGTTTGTTGTGGTTTTCTGGGGGGTTTTTTGTTTCTTTTTTCAGAACAATTCTCTGATCTGGAACTGGAGGATGTGAGACTACATCAGTGAGGAATGCAGTCTGGGATGCTGGTGGAGAAGCTGAAGAAAGTGGGAGTCTGCCTCTGATTCTCTTTACAGAGAGGAAAAGACACTTCCATTCATCCTTTCTTAGAACAAACAACTAAAAGAAATCGGATGAATTGAGGTCTAGAAAAGCCTGTTTTTCTGTGTTGATCATAAAAAGTCATCATACATAACTTAGGCAGGAATTTTCCATTACAGATGTTGTCTGAAGGCTCACATATTTTAACCTGTTCATATGGAGCTTAACAACCAAGCTAGTTCAGGTTACTCCATGGTCCTACATTACAATACTTAGACTACCAACTGAAATATAGACTGTGAGTTGTCCTGAAAATCCCAAATAGGGATTTGTTCCTCACTCTACACAGAGAAACTGTTATAATCACATTTATGATTGAATAGGTACTTCACAGTTTTACGAATTAAATTATTTATCCCTTTAAAAATATCAGCAGACAAATCTTGAGTTTTAAATGTTGACACTTCTCTTGGGAAGCAGGAAGGAAGAGATCAGGAGGATATCACAGTGCCAATTAATGAGGTTAAGCCTTCAAGTATAACATTCATTAGATTATGTGGTAGTTTCTGCAAGCTGTTCAGAAATGCAGTCCAAAGCATATTTAACTGTAGAGCAATACTTTCCAAAATTTACAGAATAACTGGAGGAAAAGGAAAATTATGTTATAGAAATGCAGCACTTTCAAACAGCCTCTCCCCTCCTCTTTGTAGAATAATAGAGTCTGAAGCTAACACAGTAGCTGTAGGGTCAGGATGAATTTTGACCTGTGTTGAGTTTCCCACATTATTAACAGAGCAATGGGAATGGACAGAAAACACATTAATGAAAGGGTGTCCTTTCATAATGTTGCTTCCACTATTACAAACAGATGACTAATAACCTGATTTTTCCCTCAATTTAGTATATTGAGTAAAAAAAGAACAAGTGAAGTAAATGATGGAGAGTGTGAGGAATATGTATGAAAACAGTAATGGAAAGAAATCCATGAACTTGGTGTTATCTTCTGAATTCTACATTTGGGGAAAATATTTGTTTTGGATGAATTTGTATCTTCATAGGCAAAACATGAACAGTAGAAAGGTTTTGCTTCAGAAATTACATGGTGTTTTGGGTTATGGAAGTATTTCACTGTATCTTAAAGGAATTTAAAGCCATAAGAGGAAATATGTCCCTATACTGAACTCAGTAACCCCAGTTATAAGCTAAGGCACTTAGTTTTCCATAGGTATAAATATGAATGCACCATAGGGAAAGATCAAGTGGAACTGAAATACCAACAATTCCAGAGGCCCTTGCAATGGCAGGGAATCAATTGTATAAAATATACCTAGATGAGCTTGCAGGGTACATGTATCCTATTCTGCTGAAGCCCAACCAACCTTACCTAAGGCAAATTCCTTACTGACACTAAATCTGGAAATGTTTGATCCTAGGCATGAGAGTAAGAGATAGTACCCAAGAATATAAGAAATAAAGTGTTCATTTCAATGGAGAACTGATCTACCCAACCAGTGTCTCAGTTCTATTTTTCTGATGGGAAAAGGGAGTTAAAAGTTATGTAACTAATTATTGGCCATGAGTACATACATAGGAAAAAAAAAATATAAAATTTAGATTAGTGCAAGACAGCTTTGGATGAAGGTGGGACAAAGGAAGGGGGAACTCCCAGTCTTATGCCACTTATACAAGAGCCCTTCTTGTAGTGAGTGTCTTGGGGACTGTGAGTTTATTAACAGGAGGATGTTGATACATTTTTGTCCTCTCAGTAGATAACAGATGAAGGGAATGAAATATTCACCAATTCTGTGAATTGAGCTCATTCACTAACTCTCTCCTTTTGCTGCTCAAGTGGTGCCAGTGTTGTGGGAGGGAGTATGAGTGGGAAGAAGAATGTGCGATAAAACAACTATAAGATAGTAAAACCCTCCTCCACATCATTGCTGCATCAGGATGTGTAGCCCAAACTCTTTCCTAAACCATAGCAAAGACAGTGTGGATGCCATTTATACTGACTGACTAAAGGAATATCTCTACCTGTCTTGCCAGCCAGGCAGTTTCAACTACATTATGATAATACTTTTCAAAACATCCTACCAACTCAAAAACATGGCTTATCTTCCTGAAAGTAGAGCAGGGTCCTACTCCCTCCAGCTCAGAGCCTATGCTCTCAGTGGGCTCCACCTGGGGAGCCCCAACCTTTCACAACAATCACCCCAGCAAAGGCAGTGCCGAGGTGGGTGAATATGTGTGGTGGGAGAACATGTACATTCTACAGGTTGTGGATTAAAGGGGTATAAACTCACAGTGGGACACAGTGCTTGAAGCCATTAGTGAATTTCTTGCTGTATTTTTTTCATCTGTTTTATCAATTGCTGCTACAAGACAGAATTAATAATTTATTGGGAACTTGTTGAATTATAACTCCCTTAACTTGTGAAGAGAGAAAAGAGGAATATCTTCTCTCTAGGGCAAAATCCCCTTCTTTCTTTAAGCCTGCTTCCTGGTCAGCTGAACAGCCTTTCTTTGATTTTTTACCTGCTTGAGACTTTTTTATTAATCCTCTGCAGTCCATGAGGAGGCTTTTTATAAATGATTTAATAAAATATATTCATTGAGTAGGGTTGGTGTCCATGTGAGTTTTCACATTCTGTAAGGAATGGCCTAAAAATGGATGAGGAACTGATAGTAACACTTATTACTCTTCTACACTTTACTTACCTAGCTTAGTTACAACCTTTCAGACAATATTTTGTGTGATTGCCTCTAATTTTTCAGATTTCTTTGAATTATTTATAGAAACCTTTTTATCAGTCTTTTCTGTGTCAGGAAATATGCATTATTGACATGAATCTTTGCAAGAACATGAATGATTGTATTACTGAAACAGACCCACCTTCTGCCTAGATTCAATTGGAGGGGACAAATCCTTCCAGACCATTGCTGGTATAATACTAAGCCAAAAAAAGAGCAAATTCTTACTGCCCCTAAATGTTTGACACTAAATTCTTTGTCAGTTACTGAGTTTTTAGTCCATCATTATCTAGTAATCATCTCACTGTGGATGGTTCAAATAATTTCCATCACTTTTGTGTGAACTTCTATGGTACAATAAAGACAAGGACCTACAGGAGAGGCCCAGCAGAAGGTGACAAATATGATGAGGGCACTGGAGCATCTCTCTTATGAGGAAAGGCTGAGAAAGGTGGGCCTGTTCAGCTTTGAAAAGAGAAAACTAAGAGGGGATCTCCACAATGTGTAAGAGTATCTGAAGTGTGGGTGTCAAGAGGATGGGCAGGGCTTCTCTTGGTGGGGCCAAGCAAGAGGACAAGAGACAACCGGCAGAAACTGATGCACAGGAAGTGCCACTGAATATAAGGAAGAACTTCAGTGTGTGGGTGACATTGCACTGGAACAGATTGCCCAGAGAGGTGTGGAGTCTGGACACAGAGAGGTTGGACCAGATGACTCACTGTGGTGCCTTCCAACCTTGCCCATTCTATGTTTCTGTAAAAATCTCAGACTAACTGGTGCCACTGAAAATCCTTTTGTGCAGAAATCAAACAAAACCTGTTGTGTTTCCTGTGGTGTGCTCAAAATGCTGTCTGTATACATCTCTGGTACCTGGAAGTGGCTCAGATCCCAGTTCAAGTTTGTAGAAACCCTTGTGAACTCTAATGTATCTGTCAGTAAACATACCCTCAGTTTAAGGTTCATAGCAGAGCTAGTTTTCTGCACAGCTACTTCTGAAATATGGCAGTGAAAGAAGATACTCTGACCTTTGTTTTATTTATTAAAAAGATCAATCATTGTACTAATTTTTTTATGACATGTTCAGGACAAAAGTTTCCCAGACAGATTCTAGGTCAAGTATAAATGTATATGCTTTCTCTGGTGAAACGGGAAAATGTTTGTTCCTCTTCTGCTCAACTGCAGAGACTTCCAGGTAGCCACAGGAGGATGTCATCCTAAAAGTAATGCTTCATTCACTTGGGCTTAAGAACTTTTATTTATAACGCACTATAAATGCATTTATTCATATATTAACATTTCCCAAAACTGAAAGTTGCTTAAAATAAAATATGAAGAGTGTGGAAGACGGTGAGATATGCATCTTTGGTGTTCATTCAGACGTCATGCTTCATCCTAGTGATGGTGACATTTGTCACCTTAGGTTAATAATTATAAAGTGTTTGGATATCCCTCAACATAAAAACCATAATGTAAAAAATACAGACATTTATCTTTGCTGATAATGTGGCCTTGCTGAATACTTGCTCTGCAACAGCAGTATTATATTGAAAAAAAAGATGTTTTAAAATTTGGCTTAATGTAAGAATTAATTAGCTTTCAAAATCAGTTTCTGGCCAAGGAGGATACTTGGGGGTTCCATGTAGGACCGCTTGCTGGAGATTGGCAAAGGAGGTCCCTCTATGCTTAATTGGAAGCACTTTGCCAGATCATCACTGTTTACACATTATGCTTGGGTTGAAAAAGCAGAGCAGGAGAGCTGTCAAAATACAAATACTTTTATATCTAAGCCAGTCACTTTATTTTAGAACGAGGCTAGTCAGAGGGAAAAAGTTCATGACCCCACAATAAAAAATAGCTTACAGGAACAAGGCTAATTGTTTGTTTTCCCTTACCCTGCCAGTACTGAGGCTCAGTCAGGATGTCACTTCTGCGAATATTGTATCTTATTGGAAAAATAAATAAAATCAAAGTAAGAACTCTGTTTATAGTATGCAGGGTTTTTTTTCCACTCCTCAAACTGTAATATAATCTGCGTACTGGTCTAGTTGCACCTTATATTTGAATTAGTAACAAAGGCAAATGATGTAGGAATTTGCCCTTGATATGATGTACTGGGGGGATTGACTTGGGCACAAATCACTTGGGGAAGTAGATACTTGAGTCTACCAAATGTGTAATGTTCTGGTACCACAAACCCGGAGCTGATCTTTTAATATTTAAAGAGTTACTTATTCTTCTTAAATATGCAGAACATGAATGATTTGTCCACTAATTCTCAGTTTGATATAGTTTCTACTGGGAGGTGGGCTGAATTGGGTTTTTTTTGTATTTATTTCACTTTAGCCAAACCCCTCAAAGATCTTGTAAAGGACTGCACTTAAAATCTGGAGGACTCTGGCTACAAATGTGTTAGTAAAAGAAAATGTTCTGGTGCCTTCTCAGACACTGCATTTAATTTCTGAATGCTGTTAAAAAGCTGGAAAGGTTTCTGGCATGCTGGAAGCTTGTGTCACCTGTCACTCTATCAAATAATTTGTGGTCTTATTTTGAGAGTTAGCATGAGTTGAGGACCATTCTCAAACAGTTGCCTGGGTGCAAACATTTTGTTCTGAAGTACAGGAGAGCTCAAAAATATTGATTCTGGCTATTTCTTGTCAAATGAATGATCTGGATGAAATATAATTTTACTAGCATAGACTTAGTCTCTTTGTGTATTGTGTCACCCATGTAGTTCCTAAGCTTTGCAAGACTGAGTGCATTCTGTTGCCATTAATCATGTCTCCATTTGAGAACCTTTGAAAGTGTCTTTCTAGAATAAATACGAGAAGGACTAAAGTCATAGTTCTTACAGGCTCTTCGCTGTTCTCAATCTCCTTTCCAAACTGTAATATGACCAATTAGTGATAAATGTCATGAGGCAATGAAGTGGATACTTTTGTATTAGTCATAAGACTGAGAAAAACAATTTATTTCAGTCCCTCACCCAAGTGACACACAACAGAATTCTGTATAACTGATGGATAGACAACACCTCCTTTAAATGAGTGTCTGAATTTGTGTTCTGGATGAACCATAAAGATGATATTTATTATTTGTGTACACCAGTAGCAATGCCTACTTTCAAATCACTGACCAAGAAATAATTGGTTCTGTTATCTCCCAAAGTAATTTATTCTCTATATTGCCCATTTTAGCAAAACTTCAAATTATGTGAAGGCTTGGCTACCAGTGGTGGTTTGTGAAGTTGTGGTTTTGTACTCTAGGGAATCCATCTGGTGTTACTGCTAATTTATTTATTAATGCTTTACTCACAACAGGGACTAAATATTTAAAGTTTGTGACCTGCTCTATCTCCAGCAGCTTGAAGCTTTTAATTTTCTTATTATTTTTTCCACATACTGCAGAAAAAGAAAATACACTTCTAAATAGTTTTTTCTGTCTCCTTTTTCCCCCTCTGTGGTTCTCCGAAAGGTTAGGTTTGACAATAGGAATATAGTCACAGATACTCTAGGCAACAAATGAGAAATGTTCTTTTGTGACCTTAATGTTGGCAAGTGATAATAACCAGTGAACCATGAAATGCTGCTGTAATATTGTTCATGACTTTTCTGTTTTCTAAGATTAATTTTATGTTCTGAAATAAAGTGACAATCATTTATTATTCTGTTTTACATAGCTTCCACTGGGAAGCAAATATGAAAAGCTTAATTTCTAGTCCACTTGCATCAGTGTTCCTAGTGAAGAATCAGGTATATATGTATAAGTATTCCTTAGTTAATACATACAATACCATCCTTTTGTTTAGTCTTAGTCAGAAATGTCTGGGTTAGGATAGAGTCATAGATACGATGTTTAAAAGTGGAAATTACTTTTCTCTCCTAGGGGTTAAATAGTTATAATACTAATTATTAATACACTACAGGTGTGAACTTTGTAAGAATATTTAATTTTGAGCTACTGTTTTCTGACAACTTATCATACCTTTCTAAAGAAACATTTTCCCTTTTCTCTTTAAAATGCAGCAAACAGTAATTAGCCACCAAAAACTTCTTGCTGCCAGCTATTTCTATTCAACAAATAGACTACAATAACATTTTCAGCAGAGGATGCATATATAGTTCTCATATCAAGCCTAGTTCACCTCTCCATGTAAACCATTATCTTTTCCTCCATAGGCTGTCGGTAAGCAAACAATTTTAGGACTTGACTGTGCCAGTCTTACTCATCTTGAGTAGCACTTACCCATATCAATGCTTCTATTGACTTCAGTAATATCGCTGCTCTAAAATACACCAGGTGAGTAAAGCCAGGAAAAAGAAAAGCCTTTAATTTCAAGGTCAAGTGGATGGGGGAAAGTAGATAGCAATATCTTTAAAGTCAGTGTGGTCTGGTGTTTTCTTCCAAACATGTGTGGCTATGCATCATGATTTAACCATTTAACTAATTAAGAGCCTGATTCTCAGAGAAGCTGCATACCAGTCAATTTTGTTAATGTTATATTTCTCAGTGAGTTATTTCAAGACGCTAGCAGTGGCCAGGGATTATTTATTCTGGATTATCCATTCTGAGTGCAATGTGTACCCTTTTTTTTTCTGGAAAATGAAAGAGTTTCCAAATCTTGGAGCATAAAATTATGTGCTGGATCTTTTGTTTGGCCGTCTCAGTTAAAGTAGGCTGGCTTCAAGAAAGGGCAGATTAATTCAAAAGGAAATTTCTACTCTTTTGAACATCAGACCAGAACTGGTGGAATTACTTAAGCAGAGGATTAGGTGCCTGGCATCAATGACTTCCAGCAGAAAAAGTACTGATCTATGTACACCTGACTTAGGGGCCAAAGACAAGGGGCTCTGGTAGACCCATATGGACACAGCTCCCAGTGTCTCTCACACTGACTAGTATTGACTGGTAGATCAAACAACCGCTAATAATTCTGGAGTCTTAAAATAAACAGATTAAAAGGAAATCCTCTGTGTTAATATTCTGATAAGTAGCCTAAACTCCAAGGTGATGTGCTGTAGCATGGCTCAGTTGGGTTCCAGCTGTTCACATATTGTTTCCTGGTTTAACGATAATCCCTTTTCTGGAGTGTTCTGATTAGATAATTGTTAAAAGCAAGAGTAAAATGTTAGATGCACCACTATTAGTTATCAAAGTCTCGGCTGCCAGGAATTAGATACAGTGCTGCTGCCACTAGATGTGCAATAAATAGTGTTTGTGTTAAGAGTCAGAGATTACTTTTGTTCGAGACATCTCTGCTCATTATAACTCTACTTGAGGATCCTTCTTGAAGATTCACAGCAAAGCCTGAGCTAAGACTAAATATAAAGCCAGCATCCTAGTGGGATTTAAAACAAATAGAAGATAAAGGACCCTTTTTTTTATCTACTGAAATGGCCACAACTTGAAGTGGATAATTTACTGAATTGCGTTTCATTTCCCTGTAATATAGTACATGACATACAAGCAAGATTAGGTGCTGGGATTCAGAAGCAATGAAACAGAAGTCTGTGGGTGCTCAGTGGATATTTATACACTTCTTTAAAACATGTTTTATCCAAGGAAATTCAAAAGGAGGCTTATATGCTGTTATTCAGAAAACAGTTTTATGGCATGATCATGGATTATGCAATCACGACATGCAACGTTTATATATGGAATACTCAAGTTTTACTATGTAAGTCAGTAAGTATTCATAGAGGAAGTGAATATGAGAGTGACTAGTAAAAGTATTTTCTGTATGGAGCATAAAGAATTTTGCCTTAAAGCTATTAAAATTGACATAGATAAAACACATTGCACAGGACATTTTGGAAGGCTGAGACTTCAGGAAGACAGAGACACTAATCAAAAAAAAAGGAAGTATTGGTTTATCTATCCAGAATTTTCCATTCACAATAAGATAATGTTGTCCCTTGTTTCTGTATTTTGTGACAATTTATGTTGTCATAAAAACTCCCAGGTGTTCACCACAGGATATGTGCAGAGTGGGTCTGATTGCTTCAAGGGAAACTTTGAGGTTAAAGTCAGAAGTGTAGTTTTATCTCAAGGTGTTTAAGTCTTCAGGTGTGTTTTCAAATTTCTCTAGTCCACTCAAACCCTGTTCTGGGCCCCTTGTCCATTTTGGGGACGGTTTAGCCCTTCAGCTACTGAATCCTTTGAACACTGAAGCTTTCATACTGCAGTGCTGTATAATAGCCATCCACATCCATTATCCTCTAACTCATAGAATTCAGCAGGAATTTTGGAATTGTATAATTGCTTGAAAGAAGAATCTTCAGTTGTAGGGTATTTACAAAATACACAGATATCATTTCAGTGTTCATGTATGACAAATAATAAGAACTTGAGTAAGTGTATCAAAGAAAATGTAGTACCATTTTTGTTTGAAAATCTATTTCTTTGTTCCTGGTTGTAACCAGTTCTGCACTGCACATTCTCTGTATGAAAACTCCCACCCCTAGCAAACAGGAGAGAAATACTAATTAAAGAATAGATTTCTTGCTCCAATTTTAATGATTCATATTGATTTTTTTCTGGTATATAAGGAAGTTGTACCTAGACCTGAACGAAAAATGAAGTAAAATCAGGAAATTATTACATTTCTTCAGCTAGACATCTATTCTTTTTCTTTCTCTTAGGAAGCAAGAAGTTATGTTTTGCTGGAAATAACCAGATTTCTCTGAGTGGCAAATGAAACTTGTTTGTCACAGCAGAGGGCAGAGCTGAAGGTCAGAGCAGAAACTCTGGTTGCTGTGACACATTTTCGTGAGCTGGATCATCTCTCTGTGATTGACAAAGCTGACACTTGCAAGGAAAGGAGTGAAGGTGAAGGGGCAGCAGATTTCCTCATGGTTCTGTGGAGAGGGGGGAAAGTAAAAAAAGGACTGACAGTAAGGCCCTCTAAGCATGAATATAACATCATAAAAAATAAATAGCTGGCTAAGTGGCAGAGCCCAAGGTTGAGCCCTTAGAGGGGTAGGTAAAGGGACAAATGCTTTCCAATGGACTTTAATCATCTGCTGCCTCAGTGACTTTCTCTACCAACTGCTGAGGTTCAGGGCATCTGTTTCAAAGGAAATGCAAGGGAATTAAAGAGATTTCTGATATCTAGGAATGAAAGAGAAGAATTTTTGTCATTAAAATCAATATATTAAAAAGGGATGTTGCAATTACGTTCACTATAAGACTAGAATCTTGCAGCAGGATTCCAATGTAACTTGGAATGATCAAGCACTGCCTTGAAAGGTCAGTTTCTTTGTGTTTCTTTGATTTCACCATGAGACATTCATTTCTCCTTCTGGTGATACATCTACCTACCATAAATTTCTCTCTATGTTTTTTCCCACAGTTTCAACCCTTTCTATATTGGGAACAGGAGAATCAGCAGAAGTCTTCTGTTTCAACATAATTATTTAGGCTTATTTTCTTCATG
This sequence comes from Pachyramphus minor, assembly GCA_013397135.1. Classification (NCBI taxonomy): domain Eukaryota; kingdom Metazoa; phylum Chordata; class Aves; order Passeriformes; family Tyrannidae; genus Pachyramphus; species Pachyramphus minor. The sequence continues at coordinate 266,886 of VYXB01003753.1, forward strand.
CAAGTTTGATATGCAAGCTGGAGAAATATGATTGAGAATAAATTGATAAATGTTTGATGAATATCTATTTGCAAAACTGTAATCAGAGAGCAGCAGTTGATGCCTCGTTGTCTGCAACAATGCATGTAGGTACAAAAGTGGGGGAAGGTACAAGCATAATGAAGGACAGGATTAGAGATCTAAATTATAACACACACACACACAAACAGGTGCATTTGCTAGGATTCTCTTTCAACTCCCCCTTACCACAATCTCATATGCTGGCATATGACAGTGACATCCCCTTTTACCACAGTCATCAACTCTAAAGTACATGACCTTACCTATCGCTGTTACTCTGCCCTACTCTTTCTCTCAGGATGGAGAGCTGCATCTTCTCCCAGGTCTGTTAGTTGCATCACTGTTCTATCTAATTGCTTCCCACTATCATTTCTATGAAAAAAAACCAACACTTTCAGCCCTAAATTTAAGTTTCTTTAAGGATATAAAGGAAGAAGAATTACACAGTGCTGCAAGCAGGGGTAGATATTGCTTTTTTCCTCCTGGCATCTTTTTCTGTAGTATTATTTGGATGATTTTTCTCTACTGCATCTTGAGTTCTGTATGAGTAATTCTCTGGAACAGGGTTGATTACAGAATTCTACATTTTGAGAGGGCTGAGAGCAATTTTTGAGATCTACCTGCCAGGAAGGGCTAAGGGATGGGAGTCAAGACAGAAATGTTTTTCGACATCTGTGAGTTCCACACAGTCAGTTGCCTTCAAAGCCTCTCGCACATGTTCTGCTCCTGCAGCAGGGTGTGGAGCTTGTTCAAGTCAACCTACTCATCCTTTTGACTTCAGTGAGGTTTTAATCAGGCCAGCACACTTTTCAACTTGGTTCCTTTCTAGATTATTCTCTAGGTTTTCTTGTTATTTTCAGCTCATTTTCTGTCACTGTTGTTTATCATTATTTATGAGCCCTAAGAAACAGCAATTTCAGCAAAATAAGACTAACTTCTAAGACTTGGAGCTGACTGTCTGGTACAAATTCAGTGGGGAAATATGCTACTGCTGTTCACCAATCTCAAACTCCTCCTGTAAATCTTAATAAGGTCTCAAATTTGGCAAGGAGGGATACCCCTGGGAGAGTTTTAATGATTTGACAGTACTAAACATGTAGAGGACAAGTAGGATGCTTTGTCTCCAGACTTGTAAAATATAAAGCGTTACGGAGTCTTGTCAAGTTGCAGACTTTACATACTATAAATAAGGATAATGAGGCATTCAAAACAGAGGTGGGGAATCTGAAAACTCTTTATTATAAAGGCAAATATTTCTTTGCATCATTAACCTAAAGTTTAACAGAATGGCAGTAGAGCAAAAAATCTACAAATCAGAAAATTGCAATAAGAGGATGAAAGGTCAGGACTTTGTCACCATATTTACTTGCACAGACAAGGATCAACTTCTACATCATAAAAAACCCTCCACATTTGGTTGTATACCAGAGATTATTTTTCTTTTTCCACAAGTCAGTTTACCTTCTCAAACAGCATAGATAACAATATCACCTGAGTGCTTCCCTGGTGAATTCCCTTTTTATTACTTTTGTTTTTAATGATTTCATAAGGATCTTGTTTTGTCATCATTTAGTCTTTTTGTCAAAATACTTATGTATGTTTCTTGACAGTTTTTCTTTGCATCTCTGCTTCTTCATTGCAATTGTGATAGTCATAAAATAGAATTTTCTAAAGCTGGAGAACAAGCTGATATGCTTCATCCAGCAGAGCTGCAGGCTATTTTTCATGATTACACATATATTGTGTTGATTATGATGAATCCAAATGATTTTTAAATAGGAAAAAAAAAGTGGGTAGGAAGGGGGGAAGTAGTCTACCTTCTGCTGCCCAGCAGAAGCTCCTGAAAGATAAAAGATGAATGTGTCTTATGAAATTATTACTATTCTGAATTATGCCTAGGTGGGTGAGCATTTTTCCTCTGTTACTGGACAATTGCTTTGATATTTTCTTTTTTTAAAATTGTTGATAATATATTTGTGTTGCAAAATATTGAGCATTTTGATGCATATGGCTATTTTTGTATATTCAAATTATTTATTATGGAAAATTGCTGCCATATAGCTGCTACAACTGTAGCTAATTAAAAAACACTTGCCATTCTGAGCTATACTGTTACAATGGCTCAGTAAGAAAGAAAGTACACCATTGCATGAGAAACAAAAAGGGAAAGATGTGTATTAAGAAAATGAGAGGTAGAACAAATGAAAGGATAGAAGTCTTGTGGTTTTCAAGACAGGACATTGCTGTTTCTTAAGGGGATGGATGCATTTGTTTGTACTTCATTTCCTTTAGGATTATCACTGCATGTGATTTATACAGATCCCACACACAAACAAGTGTGTAAGCACGGTGCTTTGTGATCTTTATGTTGGTAGTGCTTCGTGTCCAAAGGTTTGTCCACAGCAAGCAAGGCTGACCACAGGTACAGCAAGAAATATATCCTAATTTTTTAAGGTTCAGAGAACATTATTATGGAGCAGAATTCAGCTGCCAAAACTGCCACTCATTCTTTATTCCATCAGGTTTAATTTCTCCAGTCTCCATTTGCTACAGTGCTTGCACTTAGCAAGAAAGATTTCCCACTGCCACTGGCCTTCAAGAGAACTTTATAAAATGAATCAACTGTGCTTGCTGCACAAGAAGGATTCAAGGAAGATATTGGGAGTTTGAATTCTGGCAAGATTTTTAAAAATAGATCTCATTTACACAGAATAACCCCAACATTATTGTGACTCAGCTTTTAAAGTGATTCCATTAAATTACATTGAATTCAATAGCTAAAATACTTTCTAAGAATAAAAATGTATTAGTTTAATTAGCTCTCTGCCAAAATTAGATAACGGTTCTTCACCCAGAGGGTGGTCGGGCAGTAGAACAGGCTCCCCAGGGCACAGCACCAAGACTGACAGAGTTCAAGACTCTGTCCAAAACTCTGTGTGACTCTGGGGGATGGTCCTGTGCAGGGCTAAGGGTTGGACTTGATGATCCTTATGGGTCCCTTCCACCTCATCATATTGTGTGATTCTGTGAAAATAAATAGAAACAAGTTGACTTTATTCTTCCTAGGAGTGTTCACAAATGCACGTCAGCTAATCCACTTTCAAGTCACACTTTGAGTTAAGTCAGGTTCATTTTCCTGATTGCCCCTATTTAGACAGGTCTTTGGAAATGGGCTCCAGTTGCGAAGCTCAGGTTAGGATGTGAATATAAATCAGTGAACTCTAAGCCTGCTGTTGGGATCCTGCCTGGGTCAGACCAACATAGCTTTGCCCAGTTAACCTCTTTTACCCTTCATCAGCAATGCCTTTAGCATCATTTTACTGTTATTAATGCTGCCCCTTTCTGTAACTTTTTGAGCAAAAAGACATTGGGCTCTTCTGAGGTAAAGCCCAGCTGTGGTTAATAGCAGGGCTAGTGGCACTGCTGCTGAGGAAAATAGCAGTGACAGCAAGAAACACGGATAAAATTGACACTGAGACTCTGACATGGTAAAGATTAGTTTCCAGTGAAAATTACTCCCTCGTGTAAGCCAGCAGTGAGACCACTGGGGGGATCATGCCACCAGCATCTCCCCCATGGAAAGAGAAACCAGGTAGTTTTATTTCCGATTTGTTTTTTTCTTTTTTTTGAAAAGGGAAGCTGATAGCCTGCCTCTGCCCCCCATAGGTTCAAATCTGACATTTCAAATCCTTGTTTTCATTGCATCAGACACATCCTACAAGTGCACATCAGTAGGCAGCAGCACCTTGCTCTCTCACAAACACTTCTGCACTTTCTGCCAGGCAAACATGTACTCTGGCAGTGCCTGCTACCAGTCTGCAAGCCAAGACACCTCTTTACCTGCACTCAGTCCCAGCTCAACTTTTGTTCCCTGTGTGTGGCATGTCAAAGCAGAGTTTTCCAACAGAAGAAATGACCTGAAGGACTCCTAAGACATGTATGAAAAAGGGGGCCTGAGACTGGTTGTTCAAGCAATTGCATTGGGAAGGGCAAGAAATAGCATAAGCAGGTATTTCATCTTAAAAAGAGAAAAGGATGTACAGTATAAGGGTATCTTGTACCTCCCATGAGAAATGGAGCAAGGGGAATTGCTGCTGTGCATCTGAGGAATTTCTAGAGTTTTGGTTAAAAATGGGTTTTGATTCCCATTTCTGGCCTGCAAGAATTCAGGCTGAAAAGATGAGAGGTGACTTCAGGGCAAAGCTGTTCTCTCCACAGATAATATAGGCTGAGCTTAGGCACAGATTTCTTCCCATCCTAAATTCTACCCAACTGCAACAAATTCCTCTGACCAAGTGTAGACTTCTCCAACAGACTAGCTGAATAACACCCTAGAAGTGCTACTTGTCCTCATTTAAATATAAAAGGGATCTAGGATGACTAGCGAATCTAATATCCAGGCAGAGAAACTGAAGGCGAGATGACTCACACTTGCCTATGAATAAGTCCAAAGACTTGAAAAAAACCAATCAACTCCCTTGCTCTGAGGACAAGAACAGCAGTTGTGGCTCCTGAGGGATCACACACATGCTTACAGTTACACAAGTATCTGCCTCCTCTATCTACCTCCTCTATCTACCACCACAATTGCAGCCCTGGGCTAAAGCTGTGGTAAAGTCCACATGGAATATCAATATGATATGACCAGAGGGAAGAGCTTTAAACTGAAAGAGAGTAGGCTTAGATTAGATATTAGAAAGAAATTCTTTACTGTGAGGGTGCTGAGGCGCTGCCATAGGTCACCTGGTAAAGTTGTGGATGCCCCTTCCCTGGAAGTGTTCATGGCCAGGTTGGTTGCTTGGAGCAACCTGGTCTAGTGCAAGGTGCTAAGGACCCTTGCAATCCAAACCATTCCATGATTCTGGGATCAAGGGTCTTTTCCAACCTAAACAATTCTGTGATTCTCTGATGTTTATTATGCCATGTGAAGGTACCACCTGTGAGCTCTGCTTAAGCTGCACTCCTTGAGCTCTATTTGGTGGTGGGTACAGGCCCAACTCGTGATGTCACCATTGTTACTCCTTCAGTTTCCTTGTTTAGTTCCTGCTTTAGAACTTTATCAAATGCTCCTTTGTAATGAGTACCTTTATTTTTCCTGATGTGCCCAGTTCATGGTTGCAAGTCTGAAAAAAGAACAAGAATAATTGAGGTTATTATGACTATGAGAAGCTTGTGGTAGAGTCTGAAAAAATTATACTCAGAAATTATTTCCTTTTCTGATGATCTAGAAACTGAAACTTTTAAAAACAAATCACATTGATGTAGCNGGATCAAGAGTCTTTTCCAACCTAAACAATTCTGTGATTCTCTGATGTTTTATTATGCCATGTGAAGGTACCGCCAGTTCATGGTTGCAAGTCTGAAAAAAGAACAAGAATAATTGAGGTTATTATGACTATGAGAAGCTTGTGGTAGAGTCTGAAAAAATTATAATCAGAAATTATTTCCTTTTCTGATGATCTAGAAACTGGCAACACTCAAATTATACGCATTTTACTCAGTTCATTGTTGAATTTACTATTAAATTTCTGTTTCTTTTCATACGGTCTCATAATTTGATCTTTTTCCACTATCCATTACATGCTGACATGAAGACAAGTTGCTTTTTCTGTAACTGTTTGNTCATTCTGGCTCAAAATAAAAAAATACAGTAAGATTTTGCAAACCTGTCCAAACATATTTATATTACAACAATATACATAACTACTTTCAGGGAAAGAATTAATGTGGTTTAGTCTCTGGAGCCTACAGCATGGCCTCATCAAGTTATACAGATACATAAGTGCAAGTACAGTTATTGACACATTACCTGCTTGTTCTCAGGGATAAGGGATCTGGCTTTTGACACTAATATTTTTTTTTTCCCCCCTCAGGCAACAGTCTAATTATATGCATTTTACTCAGTTCGTTGTTGACTTTACTATTAAATTTCTGTTTCTTTTCATATGGTCTCACAATTTGATCTTGTTCCACTATCCTTTAGATGCTGACATGGAGACAAGTTGCTTTTTCTGTAACTGTTTCATTGGATTTAGCCCTCTGAATTTCATACTGAGAGTTACAGAAGTTATGGGAGCAGAAGGTGATTTCAAGAACACATGGACAAAAAGACATAATATTAAAGCACTGATAAAAAAGAAGATGTAAATCAAAGATGTACAGCAAAGCTAAAAGAAATTTTGAGAAATTTTCTTAGGTAAAATGCCNACCTGTGAGCTCTGCTTAAGCTGCACTCCTTGAGCTCTATTTGGTGGTGGGTACAGGCCCAACTCGTGATGTCACCATTGTTACTCCTTCAGTTTCCTTGTTTAGTTCCTGCTTTAGAACTTTATCAAATGCTCCTTTGTAATGAGTACCTTTATTTTTCCTGATGTGCCCAGTTCATGGTTGCAAGTCTGAAAAAAGAACAAGAATAATTGAGGTTATTATGACTATGAGAAGCTTGTGGTAGAGTCTGAAAAAATTATACTCAGAAATTATTTCCTTTTCTGATGATCTAGAAACTGAAACTTTTAAAAACAAATCACATTGATGTAGCAGATAAATTTTGATGCTAATAATAATAATAATATTAAAAGTCATTCTGGCTCAAAATAAAAAAATACAGTAAGATTTTGCAAACCTGTCCAAACATATTTATATTACAACAATATACATAACTACTTTCAGGGAAAGAATTAATGTGGTTTAGTCTCTGGAGCCTACAGCATGGCCTCATCAAGTTATACAGATACATAAGTGCAAGTACAGTTATTGACACATTACCTGCTTGTTCTCAGGGATAAGGGATCTGGCTTTTGACACTAATATTTTTTTTTTCCCCCCTCAGGCAACAGTCTAATTATATGCATTTTACTCAGTTCGTTGTTGACTTTACTATTAAATTTCTGTTTCTTTTCATATGGTCTCACAATTTGATCTTGTTCCACTATCCTTTAGATGCTGACATGGAGACAAGTTGCTTTTTCTGTAACTGTTTCATTGGATTTAGCCCTCTGAATTTCATACTGAGAGTTACAGAAGTTATGGGAGCAGAAGGTGATTTCAAGAACACATGGACAAAAAGACATAATATTAAAGCACTGATAAAAAAGAAGATGTAAATCAAAGATGTACAGCAAAGCTAAAAGAAATTTTGAGAAATTTTCTTAGGTAAAATGCCATAAACTAGGGTGGAAATTGCATCATAAATTTAATACATAAGAATGCTATTAAGAGAATCTTCTTGAATTGCAAAAACACAATTTCCCTGGTATTTTAGGCTTTCCATGATTGAACCCTGACAGATTTGAAAGCAAGATTTGTGCAGACGGACCAGATTTTTTTAGTAAGTTCTGAAAGTCAGGATGGTCTTGTTCTTTAGCTACTAAATCTCACTGCTCAGCAGAGCTTCTGTTCTGGCTCAGTTGTATATTTCCTATGCAGAAGTAATTTAATATCTCTTTGCTTCTTTTTTTTTTTTTTCCAAAAATCAGAATGAATTTGGACTAATTCCCCAAATATAATTTTCCAGTCTCAAAAACTTAAAGCACATACCATTTTTCTTTAAAAGTTCAGAGTCCAGCAATCTTAACTCATATCTGGTAGTTAAACCTACCTTCTTTTTCTTACCTAACTCTTTGAGAAAGACTGGAATACACAGACAAAGCATAATGAGTAGGATTTCTTTGCATTTCTTTCTCCAGAAAGATTTATAGCTCAGTACTAGCCTTTTCCTACACCACATATATTTATTTTTCGCTTATTGGAGTATTTTCCACAGGGAAATTAAATGTTTTTCATGGCAATAGTTTTGTGAAAAACTATACATGTATGTGTATATATATTTATGCAATAGATGTAAAAGAAAATCTAATAGTTTTTCATGTTAGCTATGATACTAAAGGCATTAATCTGGTTACTTTCTGGTGTTTTAGCTTTGTTTTGTGAGAATAAACTTATGACAGTCGTGTTGCCTCTTCCTGATTCAGTGATTTAACATCTCAGGGAAAGCTCGTTTATGAATCTGTGTTCTTAGCTACAAAAACTGAAAAATAACTTGGAATAAGACATCATAGGTGACATTCTTTCCTGTGAAAAGCACTAAGTAAAACAAATAATTTCATTAAAATGTATGATAAGTTAAGGATAAACAATGATTTTTTAGAAATGAAATGGCTGCAGTATGCTCTCCTTTAGCTTATCAGAGTGTGTATCATGAAGGAGGAAGCAGATATGAAAGTGAGAATAAAATCCCAGGTTAGGAGTAGTGAAGGTAAGAGTGGTTTGTGATTGGTAGTTCTCATATTCAAGCTCTAATTCTTGGGGGGAAAAAATTACCCATATGTACTTTCTACTGAAAAAGAGCCCCGTTTCAGAAATCAATCTTTATTTTTTCTCAAATCCCTTTTCTTAGGACAATCCCACCTGTTTCAACAGATTTCTAGTGTCCACAAAGAATTTCCTAAGCTTTCACTTGGTATCTTAATCAATTATTATATATCTTCTCCAAAAGGAATAACTATGGCTTGACTTTGGCTCTAGAAGAGCTGTTGTCTCTTTGACAAGACAAAAAAAAAATAATTTCACAGCCAGGAAATAAAAGCTGTCACTAAATGTGAATGCAAAGTAGAAAGTTAATACTCAACTACTAAGAAATCATTTATCTATTGTGAGTGAAGGACTCTATGAGGAGTGGTAAGGCATAGTTCAAACCTTGATACATAACCTTTTGTGCATAGAAAATGTATGTTTCATACAAATAGGCATTCTGAGAACTCATCTTTAAACACTTACTATGAGAAAAATATGTGAACCTCACTCTTGATGGAGAACAGGCACAACAAGATCCAATTAACTTTGGGGTGATGGTCATTTTGCATTACTGGGATTGAGGGACAGTGCAATACAGGAATAAAATTCTTGTATATTTATAATATACAGGAATACAGTGTATATTTATAATATCTGTGTGGGCAATTCTGAGTTAAGGCTCCTGTCTCACTTTAGCCCTGTGTAGATGAGATTGTAGGATGCAATAAGGTTTACATCCTAACTCACTTGCACCTATGTTGGAAGGTGCACGTTACAGGGGCAAACACCAGCTTGTATATTAAGCTACCTGATAAACTGTTCTCATTTTTTTTTCCTTTTTTTTTTTTTCCGTCACAGTAATTTGGTCTTTGAAATTAGATTAACCATTCTTAAACAGAGTTAATGTTTATTTCTGGATTTGTCCAGTTCTTTTATAATAGTTCTTTACTGCAGAATTAAAGCTTAACTTGAATGACAGAGGATTTTACCTAGCAAAGTTTCACAGAAAACTTTCATCAACACTGAGATCACTTGCTTGGACTATGGATTTTCTCTCTGAAATTATACAGCTCTATACTACTCCATTCCTATAACTCAGATGTGTGAGCACTAAGTTGTGAAGCAGACAATCGAGATCTCAGAGGCAAAAATGAGAATCCCTAACGGTGTTTCTGAGGTGTTAAAAAGAGATTTGCTTTGATGGCATACATGTTGTTCTACAGATAAAGTGTTGATATCTCTTCACTTGTACTTAAAGTTTGTAGGTTGTCTTCAAGCCATGCTTTGTTGTAAATTCAACTGAAAAAGAAAAAGAACACTTTTGCTGCCCTAACCACGTATTACGACACACACAAAGATTTGCATGTATTGAACTTTTATGCACAAATATTCAAAGGTATTTGCCAACCCAGTAACCATATGCAAAACAGTGAGCCTATGGTCTCGTTTTGTTACTGAAAAGTGGATTCTGCAACATAAAGAAGTAGGAACAAGGGATTAGTTTTTTTACAGGAGAGTCACCAATGAAGGACAACAGAAACAGAATCTGATTTTTGCCTGAGGTCCTACTTATTTTTGGGAGACAAAATTATCCTTGTTGTCAAGTGGCTCATTTTGATGACTGTTTTAATTAATGTAAAACAAGCCTAATGTTTATGTCTATTTTTATATCATTACTAGATATCCTCAAGTTTTCCCTGAAGTCTTCCCTCTAGATGCCTAAATGCATTTGTTACTGATAGGAGTTTCAGGGTTCTTTTCACATAAATCGCTCAACACCATTAGACCAAACTTGGAAGCTCAGAGTGTCTCATTGATAACTTTTTTCTGTATGTCAAATTGATCCTTTCCCCATTGAGTTGATTTTCTGTGGCCTTGCCATTTTCTAAATATACAACACATTCCACCTGCTTGGAGCAAAATTCCAGTCCCAGTGGAGTCAATTTTTGTCTTTTTAACAGCCTATTGTAAAAGACTGTATCAAAGGCTTCCAGGAGGTTCCAATAAACTATTTTAACTGGCTCTTCTTTACTGACTCTTTTGTTAATGCAATAAAAGAATTCTAGCATACATAGGGCAAGACTTGCTTTTCTCCAAACTGTATTAATCCCTGCTAACTGCTGCTCATGTGTGCAGTTTGGTTACTCTATCTAGCTTTAATTAGCATTTCACCTATTTTATCAGCTACTGAGAAAGACCTATTCTGACTGCTATTGCTAGAATCTATTCCTCTTCCGATCTAGGTACATCATTTACTACTTCCCAGTCTTCTGCAATAGAGCTGATTTTATTGAGCAACTGCTTGTGGTTAGTGTCTCCAAAGACAATACTTTGTGTTTATTTCAGCTATTCCTTACCCCCTGGAGAGACTTAATCTTCACTTACATCTAAGTGAGGATAAATGTGACTGATTAAGTTGACAATTAGTGTTGTTTATGGAAATTATTTTTCAAGTATTTGCAGTTCCTAACCCTGGTTCAGGTTTTGCTTTCAGATGCCAAAGGTATCTTTGAAAGGACAGTGTGGTCTAACATCTAAGGCCAGGCTCAGACCTGAAGGCTGACGCAGACTCTGTTACCAGCCCTGATTAGGGCTTTGTGTATGATATTTGACAAGTCACTTTATCTTGCCATGTCTCCATTTCCTTAGAAGTACCATCATGATGGAGCCCCTGGTGGTCTAGTGGTTAAGGACACGGCACTGTAACTGCCGAGGCCCGGGTTCGATTCCCGGTCGGGGAAACTCCCCGGGTAGGCGGAGCCCGTTAGCCCTGTAAGGCGATCCACCTACGTCCTGAGGACCTCGCTGCCACTGTCCAAGCTCGCTTGGCCCCGGTAGATGAACCTCAGGATTAAAGGGTGGGCTCAGTTCTGCGCGCACTGTGTCCCACCTAAAATAAATCCAATGCGCAGGCTGGAAGGCGTACAAAACACCTTCCACAGATCTTCGTTCGCGAAGTCTGGCCACTACTACTACTACCATCATGATCAATTTATTTACCAATGAGCTGTCAAACCTTCTGGTTACAAGGTTTAATGTGAGACCTCTGACTCCCCCTTTTTTTGGACATCTTACCCTTGCTCAGAGGTGATGTTCCTGCAGCAGTAGGGAGATTAAACTGCAGTGCATCTTATTTAGAGTGGTAGTTTATAAATTGGGTCCAACTCTAACCCAGCCTTGGTGAAACCATAGAGTCACTGTCTTTGAGACGGTGGAGCTGAAAAGAATTTTCACTTATGTTACTCCTCTGAGAACTTTCCTCTCATCATTTCTGGAGATTCTTAATGTATTAATCCCATTTCAATTTTATGCATGAAGCAGTTCCTTTTTTATACAAGTCAAGTCCTCTAGGTCACATAAACACCAAACTCATAAACACAGGGACATCCCCTCATGATAATAAAGAAATCATCGACACTCATTCAAATTCAAATTTTCATCTCAGTCTTTGTCTAAGATGAAAACAACAAAATTAATTGCTTTGGCTATGAGATTTTCAGGCTGTAAGAGGGGGAAATGCTGGCAAACTTTAGTTATAGAGGTTAGAAGACAAACTGAACAATAATAAAGTAAATTTAGAAAGAGCTCTAAAGACAAAGTACGAGCCTTACTGAATCTGCTTTTATTGCTTACTACCTAACATTTTATCTACTCTAGAGGGAAGATTTAAATAGAGTGTTAAAACCCTATGTAAATACTCCCCCAAACTCTCCTTTTTGTATAAAGCACCTTTCCATGCTCATAGCGCAAACAGGATTTTGCATGTATACCTTCTGCGCAAGGTTCGCCTAAAGATTTGCTTGTATTTTATTCCAATGTTGAGTATGTTTGTTCCAGCCTTTTCCCCTGTGAGTTCTAATAATTTTTATTTTCTCAGTACAATATCTATAATAGTGTGCTAGTCTAATGAAAGCAGTGGAGGGTTGAGCAAGTGAAATATCTGTATTCCAGCTATAAGGGTAGCATGCTTGGGAAGGTCATTTCTGCAACTTACCTGTGGATCAGCAGATGGCACTCTCGCAGGCAATATATCAAGTCAGAAACCCTTTTTGTAAGAAGGGAAAAGAATATATATAACTTTCTTTACACTTCTGCTTTTTTTGTTATCTCACCAGGTCACACCATTCTGTTACCATCTTTTCGATACTGTCTCAGAAATTTATTTTCCAGCTTCTGGTCCTGCTTTCTGTTCAATCAGTACGTCTTTTATGTATTTCTCTGTCTACAACTTTCACATCTCCTCTTAACTCTCTTCCTGTTACCTGGAACTTAACATTGGCCAAAATAAATGGAAAGCTCTTTTTACTTCATTTTTTTGCCTCCAGCTCAGAACACCATCAAACTTTCTTTGTCTCAAGTTTCAAATGGGTGTTAAAGGCAAACTTTTTCCTTTCTTTCCTTCTTGGTTGTTCTTGGTTCCTCTGTCGACCAATACTAAACAAAGGCTCACATCAGGTTGAGTTTTCAGTAGCACAACCTCTCCACTGACTTCTCTAAAGCAAAATTGAGTGCAGAACTGAGTTACGTGTGCTGCCATGGGTGATGGCAGAAAAAGGCCTGACCTGTCAGACTGGCTTGGAACTGCACTTTCTTACTCAGGAGAAGCAGTTTGTCAAGCAATAGGCAGCCAGAAGGGCTGTCTTTAACAATGTACCTACCTTCCCTGGGTCTGTCTGGGATGGAGTTAATTTTCTTCATATAATTTTCTTCAGCCCCTATAGTTCTTTGCTTTGGCTTTGTGACTACAACGCTGTCGATAACATACCAGTGTTTTGGCTGTTGCTGAGCAGCTCTTGCTCAACACTGAGGTTTTCTGTTTTTCATGCTTTGTCTCCCCAGCAAGTAGGAAGAGGTTGCATAAGAAACTCCCCTCCATTAAGTTAAACCTGCCAGGTCTGTACCTCTTGTATCTTTTTACTGGATTATAAAAATGCAATCCTTACATTCTCACTGTGATCAGTCTTTTTGTGTATTCCAGGTGATTTGCACCCACCCTCCTCACACCACTACAGTGATTCCTGTTCGGTGACATCTTTCCTGATGTTCACATTTCCCCAAAAGTATCCCTGTGCTGTTCTTCCATATTGTCCTCAATTTGTGGAACAGGCTTTAGTTGGTCACTTTGTTCCTCCCTGTCAAACGGTATGTCAGTCCTCATCTTTGTTTTGACAAGTTCTCTCTGCAATGATAAATTTCACCCATTAGAAATTAGTGCAGAGCCTGCAATTCAATATAACAGTATGCAAACAACACATCACCTTATTCAGCTTTCTCTGAGCCTCTTCCCCTTCAATGGCTGTTTCCTTACATCTTCAGAGCAACGCGTGTAATTTAGTCTGTGTGACTCCTGTCAGCGGCAAAGAGCTAAATCCACACTTAAATCTGAAATTTTGGGGGTGCCTTGTCAAATCTTAGATTATCTATGACTCTAATCATCTCGATAAATCTAATTACGTATCTTTTAAATAAATAATGGTGGGATTTGCCTGAAGCTTTTACTGTTTTTCAATCTGTATCTATCAGCTGAAATTTCATGTGCATACAACAATTGTAAATCTGTTGTTAGGAGTTCTGATATTGCTGGCTGTAATAACATTCATTTGAATGATATAAATGTAAAAGATTCTTTGTTTCTCATACAGACCCATTAAATTTTAAGACAGCATTAGTTAAAAAACTGTCATTATTATGAGAAGTTTTAGATCTGATTTTTTTACTTATTCTCATTCTGAAGAGCTTCTGAAAACATTTTAGGGCTAAGTTAAAGTAACACTTTCAAAATTGATGATACTATGGAAAAGAACTTCACTATCACCTAAAAGTCTTATTAGAAGTTGGCTAAGTTAAAAAATTACTTGAAATTATTTTTTAACCCCATTTTTTCAAAATATCAAATTTGAGTTAATTCAGATTAAGATACTCCACCTGTAACTCCTGTATGTATCCAGAGACAAGATGTGTGAAATAATCTGCAAGTGTCTGTACACATCTGTACTTATACATGCCTTTTAGACACACCCATTTACAGAATCACTGTTCTGGTGTTTTTAATTTTACATTCAAAAACAAGAGCACCCACCTTTTGTTTCTGTTACCAAAGCACTTTACAAACAAAATTGAAATTACTGGCATGACAGAGATATATGTTTTACAATCTTGTCATGTTTAGTAAGTGAAACAGAATTCATCCTTTGTCACCTCAGAGCATTGTCCCCAAACCCCTTAAATTCCAAAACTTTTCAGTACTGCACTTATTTATGCAGTACCTGACTCAGGGGACATGGGGATGGGAGGAGAATGCCATTATCATGAGGTACAATGGGAAAGTGAGTCATGAGAGTGGCATGTATGACAGCCACTGAGGAACTGGCTTGAAATGCAGCCCATTTTAGTTTTGTACCCAGCACTGCAATCCTGAGAAGAAGCTAGGCCTCTGGTTTTCTGTCTCATCCAACTGGAATCATAAATTGTTTAGAGAAAAATACTCTTGCTAATAGTATTGTAAGGCTCCAGAGCAACTGAGAACAGTCACTAGAAGTGCACAAAGAATTCCTGATGAGATGCATAACTAAGTGACAGCCTTGGCTGGGGCCTTTATGTGTTATAAAAATTATAAATGTTATTATAAAAGGTGAAGTCAATGAGAATCTTTGTATTTACAAGGAGCTCTGAATCACACCTGCAGATAGCAGATCTGCAAAGCAGCTCGTTGCTGCTGCAGTCAGGGGGAAGCAGGCACTAAATCAGTGACACAATGCTGTTCTGTAGTGCATGATATTGTTGGAAGCATAAAACTCTTATATAAAATGTAAACCTGGTGCCTGGAGACCCGTTATTAATAAAGACCAACAGTGATTTATGTTTTTGAGATATCAGAGGCATTGACTCTAACAGTCTGGGTAAAATCCAAACTGGCAAATACTTATCAGAGGCATACAAAGCACTCCTAATGAAATGCAAAGCTGATAGCAGTTCAAGTTTTTGGGTATTTTATTACAGACATCAATATAAGCTTATCTGAGCGGAGTAAGTACACATACTTTCAAGTAAAATTAGGCGTTGTATCCCAAGAAGGTGGAAGAAGCATCGAGTCTATCTGCCTTGCTGAGTGAAAGTGATCACATTTTATAGATAAATCTTTCATGTTGAAAAAATGTGAAAAGTCATGTTCATACAGACATTTGGTTTGGAGAGACATATTTTCCCTAAAATGCTTAAAAAAGAAAGATGCAAATTTGGGCAAGATAGAGAAGGTATTGAGGGCAAGCATAATTTAAAAATATATATCAAAAGAATATATCTTTTGATATTTAATTAAATTTCACACAAGTTTAGAAGGTGCAATATTCTCCTTACAACTTCCCTCCACATATTTCACATTCTCTAAATCCTTCCATTACTTTCTGGGAAAACTATCTATTGTGGCAACCAGAATGGATTTAGATGTCCAGATAAGCTGTAATCTGGGGCTGCCTATCCTCAAAAGCTGAAAACCTAGCAACACCTCCATTTTAGGACATTAATTTCTCCCAGTAGCTAAGCACAGTCACCAGTGTGTGCTCGGAAATAAACCAAATAATACTTAGATATTTATCTGAGACTTAAAAGCTGTTGGTAGTCAGGAATTGAGGACAGGGAGGCTCCAATGAAATTTCCAAGAAAGATCACACTGAACCTAAACACCACAGTGTCTGTCTTTTCTACATAGATGAGAGTAACTTTATTTAAACAAGACAACACACATTTGAGCCTCACCTCAATCTGACCTGGTACAGACCCACAGCTTATATTTTCCAGGAGACAGTGCTAACTTCACTAGGTAAGACTCTTTCACTACATTAGATGTAAGATTTCTGGCATTAGGGAGACTATAGGCAAAGAGAATCCAGTGAGATGCTGAACCCCCGAGATTTTTTCTCTGTAGAAGAAAATCTTTCCATTATATTTCATTTCTTCCCTCTCTGACAAATACTACCCAGTCATTCTCTGACCTTCATCACAGATGTAATTTGCTAGCATTTACAGCAACGCAGATGGGTCTGCCAGTCTTTCAGAGTAACTTTGTCATCCTGCATTTTGCAAGGGCTGAAAGGCTTCTGGAAATTAGAAATGTCACCTACAATGTCAAGTTGAGTTAAGTGTCCTTTTGTGTTCGTTCTCACTTAGCCACTTAGCCTTCGAGCTTTTAGTCACTGCTGTTCTTCTGCAGCTGCAGTGGTGCTCATGTTGTCAGGGAAAAATGACAAGATACATAGGTGATGAGCCCAACGAGGTTCTGAAGGCAAACATAAGACCACTGCTTGCACAGAGAGCAGCAGGAGCTTTGAAATAATCTGATTCACTGAATGGTTTCAAGGGAGGAAAATCTATGTGTGCAGGGAATATGTTGAAATGGTGGTATAGTCTGAATAGCCCTGGGAAGGAAATGAAATTTATGAGTCATTGAATATCCTAGGTGAGTTGTGGTGATTTGCTGATCAGCACAGCTGTTCCAGTGTGCTTTAGGCACTGTACTCCCATTCAGTGCTCGCTCTCTGCATTTTCTATCTAGTATCTCCTTGATACTTCTTAACATTAACAAATTCATAACCAGTGATATAGTTGCAAAAGGCAACTACAGACCTCAGGGATTGGGCTCCAGAAATGCGTTAGTAAGAGAGTCAGTGATTAATCTAAATAAATGCAGGTAGACAAAGAAGCATTCTTATTTTAATTTTATTAATGAAATTAAGAGATAAGAGAATAAGTCTAGACCTATACTCTTTTTTAAGCCCAGAGCCCTTGAAGCCCACATTCTAACCTTGGTTTTGAATTTCTGTGGAGACAAATCTGTGATCATGACAACAAGAAAACTCTATAGCAAGGGAAGATGAAGAACTTGACCCTGCATTGTCCTTCAGGGCAAGGCAAAGGGTAACGCTTTCTCCTGTGTATGAAAGTCAAGTATTTTAAAACTACTTGTGCTGCCACAGGACACTATGGTTTCTGAAGAGCTTATGAATCGCTCCATCATTCTAAAGTGTTTTATTGTGTCTGATCTCAGTGAAGAACCAGAAACATACATAATTTCCACTGAAAACCTAGACTGCTTAAATATTCATATCATATACATTTTTAATGCAGAGACCAATTTACTGATTTTAAGGTTCAGTGAAAGACACATTAAAGGTGGAATAGCCACCAAAGAAAGAGATGGAGACTTTTACATCTCACTGTAAGAAAGTTGTTTTTCAGAAAAATTCAAGAGGTGGCCTCCAGTCTAGCAAAAACTCATTTACTCACCTGCTGAAGGGAAACAACATTTTCTCTAAATGGGATGATGGGCAGTCAGTATTACATTCAGGGGAAAAAATAATAATCAAAAAAAAGCACTTTGGGGAAAAGATTGAAGCTTTTGTCCTTCACATGTGACTTCAGGATTTGGCACAGAAAACTTACTCTTCCACGTCAACATCTGGAGATAAAGGAGGAAAGCCACAGGGCACAAAATGACAAATCTGTGTTTTGAGAATGGAATCCCTCGTATGTCCTCCCTGTAACTATCCCCCTCTGGATTTATCCAAAGGTCCCTAGAAGTCAGTGGAGATAAATAGGCCCATCTATATGCTGAATTAGCATACTAAGATAGGATAAATTTCACTTTAGAACTGCATCTCTCTCCTGACTTATCTTGAAGAAAGCTTCAAGTGAGTAATTTAGATACAGGAATGGGATCAGGTCACTAATTTAGACATGTAAATTTAGGAATCTATGTGCAGACACATATGTAAACACTGAAACACAGGTGTCCATCACCTTTGCAAGGGTCCAAGGCACCAATTATAGCCGGCAGAAGTCTAATCAGTGCAGCCACTGGAGTGTGCAGGCAAGTTCACATCACTCTAAAGTAGGAATGAATTCAATTGCTCACATGACTGTGCCTGTTGCTGTTGGAGCTGGTACATTCCACCTTGCAGCAGGTTGATCCTGCACAGTATCTTCTGCAGGTCCTGTGTTGTATTTGTCAACTGAATAAGGATGTCTTGGACACCACGGAACTTCCCAAATAGCACTACATGTCTGACCTTTTCCCCGTTGTCTGGCAGGCTGAAATCTATTGAGCAGTTCTTCATAAAGCACAAGGGGAGGTGAGGCCCCAGGTGTCCCTTTGGGCACCTTCATTTAGGTGTCCTTAAGCCTGAGCTGAAGTCTTGCTCTGTACTCGTTCAGCTGAATCCCATCATGGGAGTTTGTCGCTCTAGTATTTGTTTCACAATAAGCAGCCTGGAAGTAAACCTCATAAAACCCTGTGAATTCCAGGTTTAGGGCTGTGAGCTTTGGAGCCAGGCAGGGCTCTGTGAAGGTGCAGGTAACTCTTCACTCTAGACATGTTGACCTACACCTCAGGCAACGGTGCGCTCATTTAAATAGGTTTTTGCACTTCAAGTAGGGGAGCAGGCAGAGTTGAAAAACATGGAAAAGTGCTCAAAGTTACAGTGGCATTAGGGAAGGAAACTGCGTGAGAAAACATCTGTTTCTGTGATTGTTCTGAGTGAAGATTCTGGCATATATTGAGCTTTACTTGATTAAAGAGACTTTTCCAGTGGCAGAGCCCTGACGCTTCTGCAACAAACCTCTGTGCCCTAGGACTGCACAGTGGCACTACTGGGACAGCAGGAACCAGAACTGTCTGAAAATCCACCTACTATTCATTAAAGAACTGCTGAATCCATGAAGTTTTGGGATGGGGTTCTCCATATGATTTGGTATTTTTCTGTTCTTTCTCAGGAAAAATAAATCCCATTAGCTTTAGTTTTCATTGGGGAGAAACGTTCTCTTAATCACGGGGTTTCCCTTTATCTTAGAAGGAAAGTATCAAGAAAGCTACTTTGCTCCTTCATCTGTTTCTGCCCTGTCTTCTGCACTGTGTACATCCGAGCTCTAAATTTGCTTAGAAACATATACATACATAAGTAATGCAGAAAAAGACAGTAAAATGACTAAAAGCTAGAGCACAGACAAGACAATTGGTTTCACTGTATCTTTGTCTGCTAAGGTGCATTAATCTTGCAAAAGCAAAATGATATTAATGGTAATTTGAAAGAAAGAAGTAGGTTACTTTCAGACTGATTTATTTCTTTGGGCAGCTTGACTGTATGCTGGTGCATTTACAGCTACAGTTCAAGGACAGAAATGTATGCGTTTGCTGGAAAACCAGGTAGCCAGACATTTTCAGGCTTGATAGACAAATGTCCATTTACCATGACTTCTATTTTCAAAGTAGTTTCTTTGTATTTTCAACATCTGTTGACAGAACCCTAAATATAGGAATTATGCTAAGTCTTTGCTCTGACTATGCTTTTGTGATATCATCTATTGCGGAAATATCAAGTTGAAATTGGATCAGGAAAACATACTTGCAATTGTGAGCTATGAAAACGATGTAATGTTGTTATACAGTATAGTTTCAGAAAAGAAAGTGACAAAAAAGATTGCTGTGGCTATTTTTAAGTTGTGAGAATATAAAAGTAGAGGCTCTCAAGGCTTCTTTTTTCCAATATTGCAATTTGAGATTTTATGGTGACCAAAGAAAATATATTTAATAGGGAAGAAAAAACCCTACTTTTCAGAATAACTTATAAGAACAGTTATTTAGGCTAGAATATCAATACTCAGAGTTATTTTTCTTCTGAGGCAAACATCCTGAAAGGGGCAGTGCATACTTTGCCAATGTTCAGCACTGTAATGGAACCATTAGAGTAAATCACGTAAATCACTACATTTGCTTCCCTGAGTACCCATGTAAATGATTGTGTTAACGTCTCGTCCATCAGCTTAACAATATTCATTATGAAAATGTGTGTTTCAGCTCCAACCCAGATAAAAGAAGGCCTGGTGAAGGATATTTTGCAGAGTTCTGTGCTGACAGGTCCCATAGCAGGACTGATATGTGTAACTGAATGGGTCAAATTATCACTGGAAGCCAAAACTGGCAATAATATATGTTTCCAAAAGCTGAGTTGACTAGATCTGAGCCACTACTTGTTTACCAGTACACGGATCTATTCTCTTTTCCAATGGTCCAAGCCTACAGTCAAAGCAAGGGCTCACAAAGAGCTATTTCAGTCTGTCCTGACATCTTTGTGCTTAAAAGAATGTGATGTTCTATGTACATGAAAATTCAGTTTAAATATATCTAAAGCTAAAATGAAAATCATCAAAGAAATGTAAAGTTCCCCACAGAGTCACTCTTAAGATAAAAATCATACTAAATTTTAGTCAGGACCTGCATTGCTAATAAACCAGAATGTCATTTCACAGTAGAGTAAGTAAAAAGGAACAATTTTTAATGCAATTTACATTTGAGAGAACATGTGTTAGATCTGCTCTTAAAACTTGGCCCATTCCCACTCAAAATGCTCACCAGTCTGTTACGAATTATCTCAACACCACATTCCATGTTTTTCTTTGTGTAACTACAGGATCTGTGTAAAGTCTAGTCAGGATTTTTCGGTTGTTCTTGTATCCAAATCTTCCTCCGGGAAGCAGAGGCTCTAAGGAATCTTTCCCCAGGTCAGCCTTTGAGCTGTGAAAATACACTTTCACCCCACTTCCTCAGTCTCCCAATTGGATATCTCCTCCTTAGGAGATTCTGCATTAATGTCTCCTTGAACAACAAAGGAGGAAAGATGAAAATACAACAGAGGGCTCAGTTTTTAAATTTAGTCATCTGGTTTGGTGTGAACATCTCTTTTGGACAATATAATAATCTTACTTTAGATTAGAATAATCTTGATTTAAATTTAGACAATATAATAACCTTGCTTTAGATTTTTAATCTTGCATAAAATGAAGTGCCCAAGTTGAAAATGGAAAAGAATTCTCAAAGGAATTTGTAATTTGACAGGGATTTCACTATGGCATTTTTTCATGTGTTCCACTCACTCTCAGCCAGGATTTTGTCCCCATATGCTGCAAATGCTGTTGCAAAATTTCTGGTTGTTGGACACCAAAGTATTAGGACTACTGATAGCAGGAATAGACATTTAATTATCTTACCACACATACTGAGGGATGTGAGCTTGAGAGAAAGGAAAGGTGACATGTAGACTGTCTGCAGAGTCTCCTCCACAGTAACTTCATTAAATGCAAATAGGACTTCAGAGAGGACAGTCATCAATGTAAGGAACATTATCACAATATGGTCTGAAGAAAATTGTGCAAAAGTGTGTTGCAGCAGTTGAAAAAGAATGAGAGATCATAGTCCTCATAAAATCTAGGTGCTCTTAGTTTTCTGTCCCTTGGTTTTCCTTAACCATATTTTAAACTGAACATATTTTTATCAGTTACAGAGTCTGTGTTCAAAAAAAACCAAACCAAACCAAACCAAATCAAAAAACATAAATCAAATACCTTACTTTTCATTTCCTAGTTTAGCAGTGTGATTTCTGCAGACATGCACATAACCTCCTGTTTCTGCAATGCTAACTGAAAGGGGAAAAGAGACAGGAACCTGGTTTATTCTGGAAACAGCAGGTAGTTTGATGTATTTTTACTGCAGATCATTTCCCAGGACACTGTGATTCTTATATTTTTAATCAAATGTGTGAATCGAAAACTGTGGTGTGACCTTTGGAAAAGACACTGCAGGACATCGGCTGAAGCTGTGAATAGTTTAAGTGCAAACAGGAAGTTGACTTGGTTGTTCTGTAACAAAAGACTATGGTAATTTATGGTGTAGGAGTTGCAGTTGCAAAACATTTTTAATTGCTTCATTTGATCTGCTATGCAGTATTGTGTGACAACAGCTAAGAATGAAATGTCAGTGCCCATGTTTCAGCATAAATTTATACAGTGTGAAAGCAAAGAACCCTGTTGATTCCAGCTTTTCTTTCTCTAAGTGTTTCAGATTTGCCTGAATTACTTTCAGGTTAAATAGGGAGTGAGGAGGTCTTCAGTCTTGCAAAGCATTTACGTAGATGCATAACTTTGTTCTTATTAAGTCTACTTATGAAGAAAAGAAAATTTAAGAATAAGAGAAATAAAATGGGAAGGGATTTCACAAGGACCTGTGTACCTGGGATAACTCCCTTTGATAAACAGGTCACTCTTAGCATGAAAATGTATTAATACTCAGTCTCTTTGCCCTTAGTTCATTATTTTGGTAGCTTAGGCCTATGAAAACTTCCACAAGTTTCACTTACAGGAGTGAAGTTACACAGGAGTAACTAATTTAGCTAACTTGAAGAAAAAAAATCCCCCATTGTCATACTTTGTAAGGAGTTATTTTAGAAAAAAGAGAGAGAGAACTACAATTTTGGGCTCAAAGTGTCATCAAAAGTTTATAGAACATAGAATTATTTCTACAGCATACCCTTCAAAGTTTTGTACTTATTTATTCCCATAGAGGACAATATACCATATCAGTAGCTGCATGCTGCCTCTTGGTGATGTCTGTGATATACACTGTGGGCATCCAAGTCTTCCCATAAACCACTGGAATGAATCATAAATCCTGTGTGTGCAAACTCCTGAGTGATTTCCAGAGATAACAATTGATCATTAATGGCATCAGAAATGCGTAATCCCATAGGTAATTCTTATGCAGTAAAATCGATATGCTAGATAATAGATATAGTTGTTAAAAGTGAACTGATTCTTTCCCAAAATATGTTATCATTTTCTTAACAAGGAGGAAATTTTGAAGATAGCAGTCATTAATTATAGAGGAGATGATCACTTCTCTGTGGACAAACTTTTATGTTCCTACATCAAGCGGGAGTTACATTTTGAGGGGACCACCAGAAAATGCAAGTGAACATCAAATACGTGGGTGTGCATATTTGTCATCCTCAAACTTCCCAGAGGAGAACAGCCTGAATCAGTGAAGTTTTTCCTCATGTTTCCAGATGTCTTTTGTAAAGAATGGCTTTTGTAAAAAAAAACCCAGGTTTTTCTTTACTGTAAATATTTAGTCCTGTATTATCAGTAAGTAAATAACAAGAAATTAAGCAAGAAAGTCTGCCAATGTGAATCTTTGCAATGCAACACTATAGGTAGGACCAGAAGTTTTTATCACTGTAGAGAAATTGTTTAGCTTTCAGTGGGCAAATTTTACTTGGAATGTATTATTTAGAATTAAAGATCCTTCTCATAGATATTCAGTAAACATTAAAATGAGAAAGTTTAAGTGCATTACTCCATTTTTTGTGCTATATTTTAAAATGCATTCTAAAGGTACAGTTTTGCGTGTCAGTGTTTTGCAACTAATAAAACTGGAAAGCTCTATATTTTCATATGGTGTAGTCTATTATCTCTGTAATCAAAACATCTAATTTCAGGAATATATCTGTTTAAAACCTTAGCAAATCAGGTAATAATGCTGAAAGTTATTTGCATACAATAGTATCAACATGAAATGTGTTTTAGAGCATCTTTCATGTGAAAATTCTGTAGCAGTGACAAGAAACTCGTGTGATAAGTTTGTGTCAACAGTTACAGACATTTTTCACATTTGGATAAAGGATTTTTAGCTGTTTCTTCCGTACTTGCTCTTAAAGAGAGAACTGGAAGCCATATTGGACACACTTATTTTTTGCAAGGAGAAAAAGACAGAAGAAAACTGACAGCTGGAAAAATGAGATGAACTACTTAGTAATTTTCATCTCGTAAATAATTGTCATGATGCTGAGAAAAGCTTTTTCTCCAGATGAATGAGTACAAAACAATACACCTGCATTTTTACCATGAAAAAGTCACAATAATAATTACATGTGTTGTAAGTAGCCAGGATTCTCATTTTCCAAATCCTGATGGCAGTGAGAATTTTAATAAATGAAACAAAATAAAGAAAGAAAAGCAAAATGCAAACACAAGTCTTTGACTGTCCTCTCCTTTTTAAGGGATAACTGACAATCTAGGTTTATTGGGGGTTTTTTGTGCTGTGATGTTGTTGAAGGGAAATTCTGATGACCAATGGCTTAAGGCTGCTTCTTAAAAATTGCGTGGAACACATGTTGGTCTTCTTTTTCTACTCAGAGTTCTTTGCCCTCTAGGTAAAGCACTCGGAGAAACTGCACAAGAAATCAAAATTACTCAGTTAAATGAAATATCTGTTCAGGAAACCCATCAACACTTCCATCACTGAATTCTGATGAAGTCTGATACTGGAAAATAAGGCAAGATTGGTCTAAGTGCAAAGGCCATTTTTTGTGGTCACAGAGGTTTATGTTGTTTAATACTATAAAGTTAGCAAAGACCACTTAATAGGAAATGCTAAACATGGACATTTTCTGAGTGAAAAACATTTCTAAATAATTTCATTTTCAGAGAAGTGATTTATCAGTCTGAAAGACCCAGTTCACCTCTTGTTGAATTATAAACTTCAGAATCCACATGTTTGGGAAAGGTTCATCAAACCTGTGTCAATGGACTCCAAAGCTTCCCACCAGGCTTTTGCAGAGTGAGGAGACTTCAAGCCCTGGGTGTCATTGCTGGAGCAGAGGTTCCTGAGTTACTCTTCTGCTTCTGCATTAGTGATGTCTGGAGTCTGAAGTAGCTGGGTTTGAGCTGTGGATTTCCTATAGCCACAGTGTTCCCTGACTCTAAAATACTCAACTCTATTTAACTTGCCAAAACCTATCACAAGGTGTGAAAGATCAGTTAACATTTTTGGAACAAGAGAGAGACTGGGAGGAGCTGAAAAGTATAAGTTCAAGGTTGAATTTAAAGAGCCAAACCATGGAAGGCTGATTTTATTTTAAAGAAGCAAATAAAAGGAAACAAACAAAATAAACACACAAAAAGCAGAAAAACTACAGAAAACTGAGTAATATTCTTTTTTTCATTATAACTTGGGATACATTCATTAGAAAAACTGAAATGTCTTACTGGACAGGAATCTCATATTTCAGCAATTTCAAGAACAGAACATTCACCTAGGAATTAAGCTCTTTATGAATAATACTGTGTGACTAAGAAAAGACAGGACTATTTCTGTGTGCAGTCAGATCTACCACATTAAGTCCTCAAATACCTTCTATCTATCACAGCTAGATACTGCTTTGTTAGACCCTATAGAACTGGAAAAGACTACTCTAAGGTATCTTGTAACAGTTTCCTGTGCCATCCGGTCCCTTAGTGTAAAACCTTTTTAAAGAATATCTCTATCTCTCCTACTGTTTCTAATTTGTTGTTTACATTAAGAAACTTATAATACTGACATTTAGCATTTGGCAGTGAAATATAATGTTCTTTAGGTTAATTACCCTTCCTACACACAGTGACAAGTACTATAAGACACAGTATATAGAACAGCTGGGACATTTTGTGGGGGTTTTCAAAGCCCTAAGTCTCCTATGAGTAATGTGAACAACACTTGGTGTGGGAAATACTTTATGACAGTATAGAATGATGTGTTTAATTAAGTGCTGTATACATACACCCCATACTCTCTCACCCCTATTACAGCCTGTTCCTTGCTACTGAATGTGTTTTGTACGTTAGCAGAGATTCAACACGTGCAGAACAACTTCAGGTTCTCAATGACTTATGGACCAAATCCTGCTGATCTGGTTGAAATAATTGGAGTGACTTCCATTGACTTCAACATAAATTGGATCATGGCCCTCAGCAAGTAATTTCAGTTCAACAAACCTGCATGGGTTGAAGAAAGGTCTTTTGAAGCATGTCAAAGTCCCAACAACTGAAAATTTGCTAAGGAAGCTTTCTGAATCACTCTAATAAGTAAGGAGCCTGACTGTATGGTCTTTTCCTGAACAACCCCCTTAAATTTATTCAAGTAAAGATGCCAAATAAAGGCAAAAAAAAGTCAAATATTGAAATATGCGGTGGAACAGGTCATGTTGCTAACTTTTATTTTTTGTTTGCTTGTGGTTTTTGTTTGTTTATTTTGTTTTGTTTGTTTGTTTTGTTTTGTTTGTTTTTTGTTTGTTTTTTTTAAATAACACATTGTTTCTAGGGTTGGCATAAAAAAAAAGAAACATAGAAACTGAAAGCACCTACTGAAGGGTGAGTCTCTACTGTGTGGTTAAAGAAACAGGAATGATGGGAGTTAGCCAGCCCAAAAATGCAGCCTCTGGACAGAAATGAGAGAGGAACAGTCATAGTTTGTATGCTCTCAGGGTCTCACAGAGGCCCTGCCTCCCTCTGCTGCCTGTCCCTTCCTTTATGTTTATTTTGACTTCTTTCTTTCTGCAACTACCAACTAAAACTGATTTTCAGTTTGACAACCAAGGTAAACCAGAAATTAATAAAGAATTACTACATGATTAGCATTTTTGTTTAACTTCCTTTTTACCCTTAAAAGTAAATAAATGCATTTGACCCATTCCTGTTTACTGACTCCTTCTGTCTTTTAAAGTAGATACTGGGACAAAGTCATACAATGCCCAGTTTTATATCAGTCACTTGTAGTAACTCAGAATGTACCACATGATCCAGACCCACTCCTGGATTTGTGTTCCTGCGTTCACTTAATTCTTACTTTTTTACCATAAAGTAGATCTATGAAAGAAAGAAAACAACTGCTAAAGCCCATAAGAAAAACAAGCTATTTTTACAAGATGACCATTCCATTTTGAGTCATTATTACTCTCTTTTGAACAAGAAACAGTAATATATAGATATTAAAATATTACTCATCAGAAACACCTAAGTAATATACCACCCTACAAAGTGATTAAATAAAAGAATGTTGCTCCAGCTCTCAGTCTTTAAAATACAGGAAAATGATTCAGCACTTAAATGGAAACCTCAAACAATTGGTTGGCATAAAGGTGGAAATGTATTTTTTTTAAGCATCATGCCTGAAATAGTATTTGCTTTTTTCCATATTAGATGTAAACGAAGAAATACACAGCCATCTGAATCTTCTAACAGTTTTGTGTTTTAGAATAGTGGGATTGCATTTTCACAGAAAATATTTACTATGTATAGGACATAACATCCTTGAGAATTATGGAGACTAATTGGCGGCTCTTTGAAGATCTACTTAGAAGAAGAATGAGATCTGCTTTTTCAATTTGAAATCAGCTTCCCTAAAAAATCAGCTAAGTAGCTCCCAACAAAGCTTCTGAGCTGCCTAAACTTACCTCCGAAATCAGTAGACAGTGGCACCTCAGAGGAACAATAAATCCCATAAATCAATCCATCTGTAACTTGTTGAGTAATGCAATGCACACGACTGTCTAAACTCTCTGCAATGTATGTGTCCAATGTAGTATCAAACTGTCTCTTTGAGGTTTGCTGTTGCATTTTTGTTTGTGTGTTTGTTTGTTTATTCAGACATTGCAGAGTTCATTGGCACTATATAGAACAGAATCTAGAGCCCCATGCTTTCCTTCCCTCAGAAATATATTCTTCAGGGATAGAAATCAAACTCAGCTCTGCTAAAGGGTTATATGAACCAGGGTCGATAGACCCCATTGCAATCCCCTTTTGTAGACACTGTTGCACACTCTCCACCCCTCATTCTCCCTATCACTATGCTACTTGTCACAGGCACAGGGAATATTGGTACCTGGCATTAAGGGGAAGAGATAGCTACCTACCTCAGTCAGGCGTCCTCAAGGCTGATGCAAAAGACACTGTCAGTGCTTTTCTTTCTCTTCCGACTTTTCGCTGGTTTACCTGAAACCAGGACCAGATCTGACTGCCATGTGTTAGACTTGTACTCACATCATGTGGGGTCCCTTCCTCAGCAAGACTCTTACCCTCAGCCAGATTTAGAAGAAAATTATTTTTCTTCCTTAGGGATGGACACAAATGCATTGTGGCAGGAGTAGGGGAAGAATAGGAGCAGGTAATAATAAATAATAAAGATATGGGTAATAAGTCAAGAAAACAGAGCAGCTGTAACATAGAGAAACGCTTTGCTGGGTTTTTAATGTAAAATAACTTCCTGTTCTCAAATGTAAACACATGACTTTTCCCCCTCAGAGATGGACTGAGAGTCACAAAACCTCAGGCCATAATCAGATGTCATCCAAGGATGTCCTACCTACTCCACTCCTGCTGCAACTGGTGTGCTTGGTGTGCTCAGGATGTTCAGGAACAAACAAAGAGGTGAACCCAAACGGTTCACAGAGAGATCCTGGCAGACCTTGCACAATTCAAATAGGCGTGAACCAAGTACAGAGATCTTATTTTGTTTGAAGGCTTCTTGCAGGTAAGATAAATGTTAAGTGGTTTCTCCCCCTAATACTGTGAGGGTCCTTCAGAAGATGCATTAAATGCTCCATTTTTCCTCATCTGGAAAGTTGATCTTTGGTGCACTCTACCAGGAGTGAATGGACAGTGAATATTGGAATTGTTATTTCAGTCAGGCTGGGGTAAAAAAATCTATGGTTTCCATCATTCAAGACAGCAAAAGACCAGCAAAACATGTTATAAAACATTGTTTCCAAAAGTAAATAAAAGTTACATGTAAATAACAAAATCAGTGCAAACAAGGAGGCCTCCTGATAGCTTGGATGATGATTCCAATTTTCTGGTAAATTGGAGGAACAAAGATGAGAAAGAAATGGAGCAACAGTGGCGTGTAAAAAATTAGCTTTAACAGATGAATAAAAGGATGAGAAGATGGGATATTATGCCAGTTGTCATTCTTGGCAGGGACAGTTTGACCGTACTGCTGGAAGGATAACAAAACAGAAAGGAATAACAGTTTTCATTTCAGCTGCCGGATTTACCATATTTTCGGAGTTCAGAATTTGCAATGATGCTTTTGTGCTTCTGATTTTGAGAAATCACAGAAACGGATGGGCTGAGTGAACAAGGGAGACACAGATGAAGACTCAGCATGAGTCTTGTGCCCTTATTGTTACTCAGCCTTGGCCTTCCTCATCTTTAACATCCCTTTCCCCTCTTTTTCTGTTTAATTAGAATCTGGCTTAGCTTGGCCAAATCTCTCTATTTTTTGATTTATTTTTTCTATTATACTGATTTACTTTTGTTTGGTTTTTGCTGCCTTTTTACTGGTTTGGTTTTTGTGTGTTTTACTCTTATTGTTGTTAACCCTGTGACCAGAAAGGCAGCTAATAATGGTGTACTGAACATGAGTCCAAGCTTGCCAGGTATTGGAGTGGCTGATAAGACTATGTGCTGTGCTTGTCTTTCTCCAGCAGCAAGGTTACAAATCAGAGTCAACAGTACAAAGAAGCTTTTTTTTTTTTTTTTTTTCTTTTTTTTTTT
>VYXB01003757.1:9973-34304 GCA_013397135.1 Pachyramphus minor
GAAGGGAAAACTTTCTCTGGCTTTATGATATTCAGTAGCACAATTTGGCAGGGGCTGCCCAGGGAGGTTTGGAGTCCCCAGCCCTGGAGGTGCCCAAGGAAGGCCTGGATGTGGCACTCAGTGCTCTGGGCTGGGGACAAGGTGGGGATGGGGCACAGGGGGGATCCATGGGCTGGGAGGGCTTTTCCAACCTCAGGGATCCTGGGATTCTGTGACTTTGTAACCTTTCCAACCACCCACAGCCTGTGTATGCACCTACATCCTCCATCCTTTCTCCCCAGGCTGGGGACTCTCCCAGCCCCTGTCCCAGCCCCAGCAGGGTGCAGGTGACTCCTCAGCTCTGCTTCCAGCTTTACCAGGAGCACATTTGAAAGCCACCAAATGTCCAGTGTGTGGTTTCTTCTGCTGCCCTGCCAAACCCGGGAACTTCCAAATGAGCAGTCACAGGAAAACAACTCCCAATATCAGCTGCTGCAGGAGGTTCCAGTGAGTTGGAACTCTATTTATTATATGCTTGAGAGCCCCAGGAAGCAGCACAAAGCTGTGCATTAATACATTGGCAGGCAGGAGACAGACAGGGCAGATGCTGCATTTAGCACAGCTCATTGGAACTGGAGAACACCGAGTCCCTCACCCTGCCTGTCTGAGCTGGTCAGCTTAATGCCTCTTTAGAGGATCCCCCAGAACCTGCTGACATGCTGAAAGCCTGTCTGAGAGCACTGGAAAGCAGAAGAGAGAGAGGTTTCTGCTGCTCAGCTCCTCTAATGAACCTGCTCTGCCTCTGAGGCAGCTGCAGGCTCAGTGTCTGATCCCAAGAGATCAGAGGGGTGAACACGCTCAGGAGCTCAGAGCAAGTGGATGGGATGTTTCATTGCTGCACCAGAGCAGATGGGAACATGTGGAAAAGCCTCAGTGCAAAATTGGGGTCCAACACCAGTTTTGGGCACCACAATGTAAGAAGGACCTAAAGCTGTTGTAGAGTGTCCAAAGGAGTAACACAAAGATGGGGAAGGGCGTTGACTTGAAGCCGTGTGAGGACACTGAGGGCACTTGGTGTGTTCAGCTGGAGCAGAGGAGACTGAGGGCAGAGCTCAGTGCAGTTCCAGCTCCCTGGGCAGGGGCAGAGCAGGGGCAGGACTGAGCTCTGCTCTGGGGGGACCAGGGACAGCACCCAGGGAAGGGCTGGAGCTGTGTCAGGGCAGGGTCAGGTTGGATCTCAGGGAAAGGTTCTTCCCCCAGAGGGTGGTTGGCACTGCCCAGGCTCCCCAGGGCAGTGGGCACAGCCCCAAGGCTGCCAGAGCTCCAGGAGGGTTTGGACAACGCTCTGAGGGACAGGGGGGATTGTTGGGGTGTCTGTGCAGGGCCAGGGGTTGCACTGGATGATCCCTGGGGGTCCCTCCCAGCTCAGGACATTCTGGGACTCTGTCATTCCGTGGTTGTCCAGGCAGGTCCTGCAGCATGGACAGAATGTTCCACCTCTGTCCCAACTGCCCAGGCAGCAGGATCAATGTCCTCACAGCTGCCAGCAGCTCAGTCTCAGGGTTTTTCCTGTCTTGCCTCCTTTCACATCCTTCACAGGCAGCCCAGGGCTCCCAGATGTGCAGAGAGCACAACTGCAGCCCAGCTCTGCCTCAGGCAGGGGCACAAGAACCTCTCTCAGCAAGACAACTTGGAGAACAAAGATTAACAATTTTCCCCAACCCCAGGAGAGAAAAATCAAATACTTTGCCAGACTTCCCTTCACACAGGCCTTTTGTCAAAGTGGCTTGGAGAGCAAATGTTTGACTGCAGGTAATATGAGTTAAAGTTGTCCATGGCACAACAGGCAACAAAACTACCTCTACTTATTTGTTTTGATTTACTTAAAAACTTATAATCCTGTAGCTGAGCCTCAAATCCACTGGTATTGCTGGTTTCCAATACAAGTAAAGCTCTTCATCCCAGTTATTAGGTATAGACTTGGCTGTGCAGGACCAGGAACTGGACTGGATGATCCTTGTGGAACCTTTCCAACTCAGAATATTCCATGATTCTGTGACTCTGTGATACTTTAAAATGGTCATTCTGGTGATGCCCTGGTGGAGGTACCAACAATCCTTCTCTCCCCAGCTCAGAGGGAGGGCAGGCAGGGGGGGCCAGTGAGGTGGTGATGCTGAAGGCACAGAGGGTTCACTGCTGCACTCCAAAGGGAGTGTTCAGAATTCTTATCCTTCCCATTGCTCTCATTTTCCTGTGCCTGTACTCACAGCCAGGTCTGTATTAATTGCTTTCCCTGCTGTATCCACACCTTAGCAAGCCCAACTGCACTGCAGGATTAAACACCTGCCAACACTTCCAAAGATTTCCTCCTATTTGTCCCCAAACCCCATTTCCAACAGGTTACAAATGACACAGCCAAGGGCTTCTGATCTCCAGCTCCTTGATCCAGCTGAAATATCTCCTTCTGTATAACTGCTGTTCTTCTTGTGTCATCGTAGTTTTGTAAATTATCCTCTTTTTTTCCCTAAAAAACCTTGGATATTCATAAACCTTGGTGTGTACAGAACAGTGATTGAGATGAGCAGCCGGAGTTTCACCTTCAGAGCCTGCAAATTAAAGCTCAGTTAAATGAAAATAAAGGGAACTTTATTTTGGTTAGTTTTTGGAACACATATGGCCTGTTATCTTTATTTATAGATCCACCAGCCCTGGGTCTGCACACAATGATGTGTATTGGTTGGTTTTCCCACCTGGTAACTTATTTGGATGCTTTTTTAAAACAGAAATTTTTTATTAGGCAGTAAGGTCAGGTCATGCTGGAGCAGAATCACAGCTTGGAGTATGAATTTTTACCTTGTTCTTAGACTTTGAGCCCCTCATGCTTTCTCCTACTTTAATGACTTGTGGATCTCTGTGAAAAAGTGTGATTTAAGGATATGTAAAAGGGTTTTTTTTTAAGTTTATTCGATTTATTTTTGCTAATAATGGAAAATTTCACTTATTATATACCTTAATCAGCACTGGAGAGAGGAGAACGAGGAGAACAAATTCTGGTCATCATTTGAAAGTGTTCCATGTACAAGGGAAAGAGCTGACACTTAATCTACATTTCTCTACTGTGCATCAGATGTGACACCTGCAACCCACCTGAAAAAGCAATTTGTCATTACATATAATTACCTTTTTACCTTCTGTGATTTAAAGCAATTAATTTTAGGGAGTTTGAAAATTGTTTCTAATAAGACTAAACAGTGAAGATCTTAAATGCTTTTCTCTTGTTTCCTTCCCAGCAAAGTAGAATAAAATTTTATTTGTATATTTAGAAGGAACACAAAACAAAGTTCTGAGGAAAAAATCAATGACAGGAGGAAAATGGGAGAGTCTTGTTGAGACAGAAGTGTCTGGGGTTTTTTATCCCTCTTTATCCCCTTTTTATCCCTTTCTTCATCAAGGATCCTTTCTTGGATTTTTATCTTGGATTTTTACCATTCCTCTTCAATGTCAGTGTGACTGGCTGCAAGAAAGGAGGAAAACTATCCCAAAGGAAACATTTAACCATCATTTTCAGGAAGTTAAAGACAAATGTAGCACATTGTGCTTTAAATCAGCCCATGCCACAGCCCTTCAGCAGGTCAGGATATTTTCTGTTCCTAATGCCAGGAAGAATTTACCATATATTGGGGTTTTAGTGCTTTAGAATTTTTATTGATTTTATTTCTATTGTTTATCCTGGTTTAGAACGTGACTCCAGAAATCTTGTGATAAGGAGAGGATTAGAACTGGCCCTGTGCAGGAGCATCTCTAGAGGTGTAGGGTGGGATTGCTGGGGTCAGGAGTTGGGCTGGATGGTCCTTGTGGATTCCTTGGAGCTCAGGATGTTTTATGATTCTGTGATTCTCTGAAAACTGAACATAAACCAACCCCAACAAGTGTGACCTTCCACAGGAGGACATGGGTCAGTCATCCATCACATCCCAGAGCTGTGATTCCAGTTGAAGGGAAAAGCCTCTTGGATGGGGTAAGTGGCAAACCCTGCCCTCACCACCTTGTGCTATCAGAGAAGGGAACAGAGGGCTGCACATCTCAGAGCTTGGTTTCATCTCAACAACACCTTTATCTGCCCCATCAGCCCTTGGGCAAATGAAGAGCTGAAGGTCCCACCTCCCTGAAAAAGGGGACTGATGTTTGAAAACATCTGAAAGCAGAAACTGGGGAAAACCCCACCTCCTTCATCCCTGCACACCCATTTTTGGTGGGGGAGAAAAGGGTGACACCAGAGAATCAGCTGTAGAACCCACAGAAGGGAAGATGCTCCATTCTGGACTGGAAGATGCTTCCACACTTCCAGCTGGAGAGTTTCTAGTGTTTTGTACTTGGTAAAAAACTCAGAAATACACTGCAAGATCCAGCTCAGTGGGTTTTTTTGACCAAAATAAAACCCCCAAGAGTCTGGACTGCTTATAAATGCTTCTCATGGAGCCTGAGCACAACACAAACAGGCTACAAATTGAAGAAGGCAGTGAAATCACAGAGAAAATTAGCAAACCTTTTACCTGCTGTTGTTACTGCCAACATACATCAGGTCAAAATTTCTCTGCATATCCTCTGAATCAAACATGTTGTCTCTACTTTTAAAAAGAAAACTTTATACAAGTTAAATTCCTTATTTTTTTATTTGGGGAGTTTCCTTGTGATGTGCTTCGAGGCATCCGTTTTTCTCTCATTTAGGTGTTACTGGGTTTTTTTCCCCAAAATATCTTGATGAAAACGGGAATGGACACAGCTACCTGTTGTTAAGACCTTTTGCTTGTAGAGTTTACTCTGGTTTGACAACTTTCAAACCGTGTAAAGACAGGACCAGGGTGGCTGCACATAGAGCTTTTTGAGGGTAGATGGCAGCAGAGGAATTGCAAACACAATATTTCCAGTATCCAGTGTAGAAAACCCCTCCATCTGCCAAAGGCTGACTGCTTTGACGGAAAAGCACAAAGTTCTGAACCTTGAGAAGTGCTGGAATTTGATTGTTTAGAAATATTAGAAGGTTGGGGCTTAATAGCTCTGTAAGTAGGTTGTGTTCTGATGCTGTCTATCAATCTTGGTTTCTCTGAGTTCAAAGTAATTGGTGTCATGTATTTTATTTAACAAAGCCCAGTGATGAACAGGACTGGGGTAATTCCTGGGCTCCCCCTGCCACAGCCATCGATTCTCTGCTGCTGTGAGCTCAGCCTTCACTCCTGGATGGGCCCTGCAGATAAATCAGAACAGAAAAGACATTTTATTGTGCTGCTGTTTCACTAACCTTGAGAGGATATGAGCAGAAACAAGTGCATGGCTGAGATGGATCCAAGGATGTCAAATATGTGACAAGTTATCCATTAAGAGTCTTTAGTGGAAAGGTTATCATGATGTATTTAAAGACAGCAACAGCTGAAACTGTGTTTTAAAAATGTTGACCATCATTACAGTGTGCAAGAGGACAGTTAAATGGGCAAGAAAACCAGCTGAAAAATAAACACATAAAAATCATTAAATTTGTCTAATCTTCCTTTTTTTTGTTCTTTTGCTGCCTGAACAGCTCCTGCTCTTCATTCCAACATCAGCACCTGCCCATGAGCCAGGGCCCCTCCCCAGCTTTTCTGGACTCCTTTGAATTGCTTTAATGTGTCTCCTTTCATCTAAACTTACCCAAATAATTGGCAAACTTTGCTACATTACTGCTCCTCCCCTCGTCAGAAAAATTAAGTCCACACATTTCTGTCTGGGTATGGAAATTTTGCAGCTCCCAGGAGTTATGTTTTTTCCGGTGATTAAAGAAAATCTTTCAGTTCTGCTGTTTTACCTCTTCTTGCTGAGCGCGATGTTCTCTGGAGAACTTGACAAAAGGAGTTGAAAAACTCGGATAAATTACTTTGACTAATTTTAGCCATTACTTGTTGCTATTCTCAAAGGATGCAAAGAGAATAGAGGAGTTTGATTCTTCCACATGACTTTGCCCTGATGTTTGTGTTTAGATGGAAAGTTTTGGGACAAGAGACTCCCTTCTCCAGTGTGTTTTGAAAAGTGCATCACTTTTAGCCAAAATGGTCTCAGTTGAAGTCCTGAGGTGCTTCCAGCCCATTGAAAGGCCTGGTGTCACCAAACCTAGTTGTGCTAATTCTGCCTGTTCTGATGAATGTTTTAAGCTGAAAGATTAAATATTAGGAAGGAATCCTTCCTTGTGAGGGTGGGGAGGCCCTGGCACAGGTTGCCCAGAGAAGCTGTGGCTGCCCCAGGTTGGACAGGGCTTGGAGCAACCTGGGCTGGTGGAAGGCATCAGGGGTTAGAACTGGATGAGCTTTAAGGTCCCTTCCAACTCAAACCATTCTATGATTATTCTGTTAGTTTCCAGACATCAAAATCCCATTTTATGTATAATTTTCATATCACAGATATCCTCACAGGCTTCCTTAAAAGGCAAGCACAGCACAAAGCAGCCTCTTATCAGCTGAATAAAGGTGGCCATAACGTGTGCAGCACCTCTGCACACACCACCAGTGTGGTACTGCCACTAATTTTGGTTTGAGCTTTTTTTTTTTGCAGTCTGGAGACTTGCAGCACTCCAGGGAATCTGACAAAAACAGCAGGAGCAATTAGGAAGTCATTCCACAGCAGAATGATTTCCTAATTATTACTGTTTCCCCTCCCAGCTGTGATGATTGTGCTTTTCTGTCTGACTGGCTTTGCTTCCCAGGTCCTGGAAGCTCCCTCAGTGCTGCCTTCCAACCTGAGCTGTGCTGCAGTGCTGGGATAATCATGGAACAACAGGGATCTCTGCAACCACTTCTCTCTGTGTTCAGTGTTTTAGCAGGACATGCCATGAGCGTGATGAGAGGAACCTCATTGAGTATAACCTTCCTTATTTCCCTTAGAACTCAAAAACAATTGTCCAAGCACTTCATGTCTATTTACATCCTATTTAAAGCAATGAAAACAACTCTTAAAATTGTTTTCTCTGTTTGCTTTGAGCTCAGTCCACCACAGAAGCACTAAAGATACTCAGGGAAACCTCAGACATAAAGTTTTGTGCTGAGAGCCTTCACTAACAAAAACCTCATATTGAGCCCTAAAAACTAAATTACAGCACACAGATCTCGAAGAAACAAGAATGATTTTTTTATTTTTCCTTAATTGTTTTATTTATCACCTCAAAGGGTGACTGCTTTGAGCAAAGAGAGGATCTGCATTGTTTTATCCCTGTGGACTCTGTATAAATCCAGCTACACAGTCAAACAAACAGTGATTGCCCTTTGCAGAGCCCCAGAGTGTTGGAAATACATATTCCATGTATTGAATCATAGAATCCTGCAATAGTTTGGTTTGGAAAGGACCTTAAAGCTCATCCAGTCCCACCCTCTGCCATGGGCACCTTCCACTCCCCCAAGTTGCTCCAACCTGGCCTTGGACACTTCCAGGGCAAGAACTTGACTCCTAGAGCTTGTGTTTCCTTGACATGACCAGAGTAGCTCAGGGTATTTTCCCACTGGTGTCTGTCTGCAGCAAACCTGAGTCCCTGTCTGAGCTGGGTTCTGATTTCCAGGGTCCTGTTTGCAGCAGCTCAGTCCCTGAGGCCATAGGCACTGCCAGGAAGAGCATGGCCATGGCAATAAAGACTTAAATCCTCTTCCAAACTGTTGTTTTTAGTGCTTCTCTTCTAAAACCAAACGTGGTGTGTTGGAAAGAATTGCCCTGATGATGGACAGCGAATGCTTTCAGTCTCTCTGCTCACCAGATTGGGCTGAATTTGTCTTTCATGGAAGATTTCTTGCCTTTGGGGTTCTGTTCTTTCCCAAAGGTGCTGGACTTGCAGCATGGCTGTGATTATCAGGTCTGGGAGCAGTGAGCAGGGAGGTCACAAAGCCATGTCCCTTCCAGGCCCCCTCTGCTGAGCCCTGCTGTCCCCTGGTAGACAATGGATGTTTCTTCTCATGACCAGGCCACATCCTCATGTTTTGCTGAGTTAGGGAAAGTTTTTATCAATTTCTCATCTCATTTATGGAAGTTCTGGGCCACTTTTGTTGCCTAATTAACGTACTGCTGAGAAATTAATTAAATTGTGAAGCTCATCAATGAGGGGTGACATTCATCTTTCATCCAGCAACTGTGCTGTAGACCACTGGCAGCAAAAATATCCTGGAAAACAGAGATCATGGCATCTGTTGTGCCAGTGGCTAATGGGAAAGCTGAAGTTCAGCCTTGCAAGGCAATAAATGAGCCAATACTTCACATAAAGATGCTTTGATCTTCAGGGTTTCACTTTCTCGTATCATTAAACAAAGAAATGATTTTTTCCCTTTTGGGGATTTTTACTGGAATAATCTCAGGCAATGAGTTGGATTATGTAAAAAAAAAAGTAAAAACCCTCAGTTTGTTCACAAACTTAAATAAACTTTACCTTTGGTTACATCTTAAAATGGAAATATAAACCACTTCTGCATCATCAAGTTTTCACAGCACAGGTCTAATGGCCATGAGAATTTTGAACAAGGCCTCTCTTTTTGGCACAGTGTTGGAAGTGATACACTCAATTTGAAGGTGAATTTTTAAACATCTTTCTTTTTTTTTCTCTCAGTAACCTGTATCCTACAGGGAAGTTTCTATAAAATCACCTTAAACTATATTTTCAGCTCTCTGACCCCCACCTGTGAATCTCTCCCTGCTGAAGTTTGGCTGCAGAATTATGAAAACATTTCACAGATAAAACACTCCAAAAATTCCTCTTTTTTTCATAGAAAGTACATAAGAAAAGCAGGTGCTAATTTTCACCCACAGGTGAAAATCTCAAGTGTTTTGCTCACACCCAACTGACATCCATTGGTTCTCAAACCTACTTGGAGATGTTCATCAGCAAAATGAAGACATAGTTCCACCTCAGAAGGGATTTGCATTTGCACTTCAAAGAGCAAAAACATTGCCAGTGAGATTTTGGAGAATATTCCACAAACACTCCTTTGCCTACTTTTTCTTCTGCTAATATTTTATATTTTTTTGTATGTGGTGCTACACGGCTTCGGACAAGCTCGGAGAGCAACCCAAGCATGTCAAACTTTTCAAAAGGTTGGAAGATGTATTTTTGTTTTAGTGAGATGTATTTCAGTGACATTTCTTTGGTAAAGAATTGTAATTAAAGAAAATAATTAAAAAATTGACGGGCTCATAGCAGTTCAGAGCAATTAAGGGAGGTAATTAGAAGCACGATAAAAGGGCTGCAGTGGAAAAGGAATTTAAACCCTTGTTGAACTCTTACATCAAAAAGTGAATAAGAAGAAGAGTAAATTAAAAGTGGGACTGATTGCTGGTAGGCAAAGGATAAAGCCAATTATTCTGGAAGAGGGAGTGCAAGCTTCTTCTGCCATTCATCACACTGAATGAGGTTCCTCAGTAATGTTCTTGGGCCTACAAAAGAGCTGGAGAAGACTTTGGGGTTCTCCAGCCTGGAGAAAAGGAGGCTCAGGGGGGACCTTCTGGCTCTGCAACTCCCTGACAGGAGGGGGGAGCTGGGGGGGGTCGGGCTCTGCTCCCAGGGAACAAGGGACAGGAGGAGAGGGAACGGCCTCCAGCTGGGCCAGGGGAGGGGCAGGTGGGACATGAGGAGGAATTTCTCCCTGGAAAGGGTGGTGAGGCCCTGGCAGGGGCTGCCCAGGGAGGTTTGGAGTCCCCAGCCCTGGAGGTGCCCAAGGAAGGCCTGGATGTGGCACTCAGTGCTCTGGGCTGGGGACAAGGTGGGGATGGGGCACAGGGGGATCCATGGGCTGGGAGGGCTTTTCCAACCTCAGGGATTCTGGGATTCCATGGACAAGGTCAGGCCGAATGGACACAAACTGACAGAGAGTAGATTTAGGTTGGATATTGAAACAAAAGAATTAAACCCAACGACTGAAAATCATTGGATTGGACATTCCTTCAATGTGCCAGCTGGGGGTTCAATGGGAATCAATTCACAATACATGAATCAAAGAATCAGCACAATTTTCAGGTATAAATACAGAATTCATCAAAACCCCTTCCCACAAGTCCCACCCTGAGTTATGTCCTAATTTAGGGGTCAGAGAATCACCCTGGAGTTCATTTGTGGAACAAGGCTGCCGTCACACCTTTGGTTCTTCTGGGGGGGCAGTGGTTTCACAGAGTTCTTCTGCCTTGGCAGGTCTCTTAACCTCTGTGACTGTGATCCAGTTGATTTTTAACTCCTAAACTAGTTCTTCTAGAACAAGACATTGGTTAAAGGTAACTAGAAGTGCCCAAGGCCAGGCTGGACGGGGCTTGGAGCAACCTGGGCTGGTGGAAGGTGTCCCTGCCAATGGCAGGGGGGTAACTGGATGATTTTCAATGAACACAGTTTCCCAAAACAAGGGCCTGGAAACAAGTTAGACAACCTTGGGGCTGTTTGATGTGAGTCAAGGCTGTGTCATCAAGGGGTTATTTTGAACTGGATGGGAGGAGGAACAAGGGAATTAAATGAACTTGGTGTCTGTTTTTCGCACCAGGAATGATTTGTTTTCCAGGATAATATTTCCATGACAAAAATGCAAATGACCCATATACTGAAAACTTCCCTCTTGGAGAGAAGTGTGGAAAAGGCCATGGTGTGATTCACAGTGAGTTTGCAGGAGATGCACAAATTGTCCTGGCCAGGAGAAAGGAATTGCTCCCCCCACACTCAACCCTGGAGCCATGGAGGCATTTTCATGTCCCCATTGCCAGGGGAATACTTGTGTGGTACAACTGATTTATAACTTGGGTGTTTGATTACTGCTGCCCCCTGAAGCAGCCACCAGACAAGAGCTGTAGGTCTCCCTGGGTTCATCAGTGCTTAATTAATAATCAGACACACTTTTATCCACACACCATGACAGAGTTTGACAGTGAAAGACATTTCAAACTATGGATTTAATGAAGGGACATAGTTTCTCTTTAATAACCATAAATGGGCAGATTATTTAAATCAAAAGCTGTAATAAAAGTCCTCTCTTTGTAACAACATCACCAACAAATGTTGCCCTGGTAATCAACTTACTGATATCACAGCAATGAAGCAGCTTAATTGTGGCCTGAATATTGTCATAGATCTCAAGAGCAGGAAGCACCTTTCTGACAGACTAATCTGCACTCCAGATAACCCTGTCCATGGGATAATTCTTCTGTCAAGCATCTCATTTGGTTGGAGATGGAGTAGGTCATTTAGAAGCCTGGGCAGCTCTGCTGAGCTGTAGCAATTTCCACCAGTTATTTCCCACCAGAAAAGCTCCTGGACAGACTCAGCACAGCCCAGGTGAGGCTTTGTTTCATCCTCACGTGTCCCTCTCCCTTCCCTGAGCATAGGGAGCAAAACTAGGCTTTAATCCATGAAATGATGTCCCAAGGCAGTAACACTCTCAGGGACTGGGTGGGATTGTTGGGGTGTCTGTTCAGGGTCAAGGGTTGGACTGGATGGTCCTCATGTGCCCCTTCCAACTTATTCTGTGCTTCTATGAACTAATATTCCTATGAGGGATTTTTCCAAAAGGATAAAGCTGCTTTTCACTAAGATTCTGTTGAAATATAGAGGTGGTTTCAGTAAAAACCTCACATTTATTTCTTTCATAGAATCACAGGATGGTTTGGGTTGGAAGGGACCTCAAAGCCCATCTCATGCCATGGTCAGGGACACATTCCACTAGAGTGGAGGTGGTAACTTCAGTAAGACAGGAAAGGACCTGGCTGTCTTGTTTAGTAAATCCCTTATGTTTTCCTGGCTGTTTTTAGTCTGTTCTGTCTTGTCTTGTGTTGTCAGAACAGTTGGAAGTAAGAATTTAAAACATTTTTTCCAGTTTCCATTTCCAGTTTGATTCTTTCCCAGTCATCACTTAGTTCAACTGGCACTCAGAGCAACAGTGGAGTAGATCAATTCTGTGTAATTAAAAACCCATTTAGGAGTCTAACTTGAGTGCTTTGGTGTTGGTTTTTTTAATATATTTTTATTTCTGACCTCACTTCATACATATTTATTCGGTTTTGGGGTGAGTCTTGCTCTAATCCAGGCTTTGGAGTACTAGGAAGTGGCTTTTTTGTGCATTTTCTGAGCAATGCCAAGTTTTCTAACCTGTACTCCATAATACATTCCTCACCACTGACCTGAAACATCACCTCCCAGCATGAGCATATTCCAAATTCCCTGCATGGACTTCCTTGCTGTGACAGAGTCAGAAACCATCCGGCTCAATACTTTTCTGAGGTCATCAAAGAGCTGTTAAATATCAGATATTTGAGCTTCTGCTGCCTTATGATGGGTTTGAACTGGTGGCCTTGGGGCAAAACCCACTGTCAAACTCTCAGCTATCTGCTCTTTTGTTTTGCTTTGTTTTCTACTTGTTTTCTTACTTTAGTGACAACTCATGAATAAAAGCAGAGATGGGGGAAAAAAGCACAAAAAATTGCCTGGAACTACAGAACAACAAGGCAATTTAAGGTATTTTTTCTTCCCAGAAGTCAGAAAAAATGAGGAAAAACTAAATGCTCTGAGCAATCCAACTTTTAAATCACTGAAACTTTCTCCAGCACCCTCCCAAAGGACAGTGGTAGAAGGTGTTTTAAGATAACT
Source organism: Pachyramphus minor (assembly GCA_013397135.1). NCBI lineage: Eukaryota > Metazoa > Chordata > Aves > Passeriformes > Tyrannidae > Pachyramphus > Pachyramphus minor. Next base: position 22,569 of record VYXB01003757.1, read on the forward strand.
TTGTTCTTTCTCATGGGAGATCAAAATCTCTGTTTTTTCCATAAAATCCTACCCCACTTCCTTTGATGTTTTGCTCTAAGCAAACATTCAATTGGTACAAGTTTGCATTTTGAGTGAAATGAACAGAATTGGGTGACAAAAATTACTTGGAAATATTTATTTTTGTTCTTGTTGTTATTATTATTTTATGATCATTATTTATTTATTTGTATGTCTAGTTATTTCTTTATTTATTGACATCAGGGAGCCACAGTCTGCATGTCATTAGTTGTGAGGGACTTCCACTGACACATGGAGGAGTGGCTGCAGGGAGAGCTCCAGGCTCTGGGATTCAGCATTAAGGAGAGGATTTTCCTGTCCTTTCCAAGTTTTCTGGAGGTGAAACAGCCTTGAAAAAAAAAAAAAAGTAAAAAAAATATGCAAGAAAGAAAAAGAAAGAAAGAAACAAACAAGACAACAAAGTTCCTAGGACAGTTTTAGCCATCACTATCAGCCAAAATTTCTGCATTGAAAACCTCTGGTTTGTGTGACCCTCAGCAGGAGCTGCAGTTATTTGTGATTCCCCAACTTTTTCTGTGTCTGGTAGATAAAACCCAACTGTAGCAACATTCCTGGTTTCTTTTAAAATTAAATCTATTGGCAAATGACAGGTTCACCTTTTGTCTCCTAAAGTTCCACTCTGTGACTTATAGTATGTTCATTTTTAACTATCCTGCTGAGCAACATTCATAACAAATATGATATGGAATAAATGCCTCACAATTTATTTTTACTGGCCTGTTAAATTATGCTTTTATAGCTCTGGTTACTCCTGTGCCATGAAGAAAAACTGAATTTCCAATGAAGGTACTTAAGAGTGCAAAATTTTCTTAACAGGGCACAGGTTTCCTCTTGCCCAGATAATCCATTGTTTAATTGCAGATGCAATGATTTTTAAATACAGTTTTGATTAACATCTACTTCTGCTGCAAGAGGGGCTTTCCACTCCAGTGAAATATGGTTTAAGTATATTCCAAAGTTTATAACATTGAAAAGGAAGTGCTGTTCCAGGAAATAAGATACATATTTTCACATTCAATATTTGTTGTCTTCCTTGAAACAATTGGAAGAGAATTCTCTTCCCTGCCACGCTCAGGTGAGCCGGGTCATAACTCTGTCTGTTTATATTCAGCAGATACTTCTCTCCACTCATTAGACTGAGATGTTATGACAAGTTATTGTAACTCTGTGTTTGCTCATCTTGAAAAAGAGAAATGAGAGTCTGAGAGTGTTGTTGACAGGAACTGAACATGAGCCAGAGTGTGCCCAGGTGGCCAAGAGGGCCAGTGGGTCCTGGCCTGGATCAGGAACCGTGGGGCAGCAGGAGCAAGGAAGTGATTCTGCCCCTGGACTCAGCACTGGTGAGGCCACCCCTGGAGTGCTGTGTCCAGTTCTGGGCCCCTCAGTTCAGGAGGGACATGGAGGGGCTGGAGCAGATGCAGAGAAGAGCAATGAGGCTGGGGAAGGGAGTGGAGCACAAGTGCTGTGAGGAGAGGCTGAGGGAGCTGGGGTTGTTGAGCCTGGAGAAGAGAAGGCTCAGGGGAGACCTCATCACTCTCTACAACTCCCTGACAGGAGGCTGTAGCCAGGTGGGGGTTGGTCTCTTGTCCCAGTCAACCAACGGTAAGACAAGAGGGCACAGTCTCAAGCTGTGCCAGGGGAGGTTTAGGTTGGATATTAGGAAGAAATTCTTTACAGAGAAGGTAACAGGGCATTGGAATGGGCTGCCCAGGGAGGTGGTGGATTCAGTCCCTGGAGGTGTTTGAGGTGAGACTGGATGTGGCATCAGTGCCATGGGCTGGGAACCACAGCGGGGTTGGATCAAGGGTTGGACTTGATGATCTCAGAGCTCTTTTCCAACCCAGCTGATTCTATGATTCTATGACTCTATGATTCTATGATTCTATGATCCTATGATTCTATGACTCTATGATTCTATGATCCTATGATTCTATGATTCTATGATTCTATGATGTTAGGTAATTTGAAATTCCCCAAACACTTTCTTTCTTGACTAGAAAGAACCCACACTTCCCATTTCAACAAGAGCCATGTATTGATTTATTTTTAAAGGCCTGGTGTCAGTGGGGAAGTCTGGTTACTCTGGGGATTTTGAGAGAGGAAAGACTCTGCACGTTTCTGGGAGGATGTTTGCGAAGGAATGTTCTTTACAACATCGAAAACAGGGGTTTTACCCAAGAGAATGAGACTTATGGTCACACAATGTGTGCAACCCTCAAGCCCAGACATGGCTGTGAGAGAACATCCACTTCAGCCTCACAGGGCAAGTGCAACCAAAAAAGAGCAGGGGGGACTGACCCCAAAATACTGCATTTCTGCAAGTTGGGAAATCAGTGGCAGCTGGGAGGGAGAGACCTTTGAGAGTCAGGGTGTGATCGAAAAATCTAACAGAGAGGTCAAGCTACAGAAGAAGCTTCACTAGGTGCTTGTAGGATCTGTGTTGGAGGATATAAAAGGGCTTCTCAAATGATTTAAGTTGAATCCAGCCCTCTTTGGTCACCATAGGAACTGCTGCACACTGGGAGTGTTCTACAGAAGTGTTGCACTGCTCAGGGAAGGTGCTGAGTTCTTGGAAATATGGCTTTCAGCAATCTTGAAATTCTGGTGCCCACACAAATGATAAATCAAATGCAAATATTGGTGGCTTGTTGTGTCTCTCAGAACCTGCTGGATTTATAAAGTCCAGGAATATCCATCTATTCAGTCCACTGAGGAATATGTTGATATATTGAAGTTCTTGCTGTTGTTTACAAGCTGGAGAGTTGAGTGCTTTTAGGCTGGGGACTGTGCAGAAAGGCAGAACTGGGGCTGTATTTGTGTTCAGTTCCTGTGCCACAGCACTGGATAATGTCCAGGTCAGGCCCCATTCAGTGCTGGTGCCTTATCTCAGTCCCACAGCCTTGAGATTGCTTTTAATAGATAAATCAATTTTTCAAGGACACCCCTTGAGCTGAGGAGGCACCACACAAACATCACTGTCCATGTTAGGGATCATTATGTCTCGTTGCAGTTTAATATGAAGCATGACAAAATGTGCCAGCCTAAGGACACCTTGTCAAGTCTCCAGTGCCCTTCCAGGGGAGAAATTCTCTGTTGATCAATGGTTGTTAATAGCTGTGGCTTTAACACAGATTTGTCACTTTGAAAGATGTGCATATGTGCCTGTGTGTGTACTTGCATTGCTGGTCACACTTTTTAAATCATGTTAGGCAGGAAAAAGTGCTCCTTTCTGGCAGGACTTGCCAAAGTGTCAAGTAAGGAGTTTGAACATTGTGTCCCGTTCCCTCTGAAGGTGTCTAGAAGGAATTCTGAGAGAAGCTGCAAGAGCAACTTCAATGATTGCTAGAGGAGAGAGAGAACTGATACAGCAGCAGGACACCTGATGGATCTGGATTCAGGATCTGGGAAAACTTTTCCCCCAAATGGCAGAACAGTGACCATGCCTTTCATCACACACATCAGTCTTCAGTGTCTGTTTTTCTATAACTAGGAAAAGTCCAAGGACTTTCCCTCTTGATTTCTCTTTCTCTTTTTCTCCTTCTCCTTTTCTCATTCTCACTTTTTTTCCTTTCCTTTCCTTTCCTTTCCTTTCCTTTCCTTTCCTTTCCTTTCCCTTTCCCCTCTTTTTTCCCCTTTCCCCATTTCCCCCTTTTTCCCCTTTTCCACTTTTTCCCTTTCTCCCCTTTTCCTTGTCTTTTTTCTTGTGCTTGCATAGATTTCTTTTTATCCCATATGGTTAAAAAGAAAACCCGTTAATAGTCTTCAAACACTGTTAATAACTTTCTCGGTTTTACCATGTGCATCCAAGGCAAATTCTCTTCACATTGCAATTATTAGAATCAGAGAATCCCAGAATGGTTTGGGTTGGAAGGGACCTTAAAGCTCATCCAGGGGTGGGCAGGGACACCTTCCACCAGCCCAGGTTGCTCCAACCTGGCCTTGGACACTTCCAGGGATCCAGGGGCAGCCACAGCTTCTCTGGGCAACCTGGGCCAGGGCCTCCCCACCCTCACAGGGAAGGATTTCTTCCTAATCCTATTCCTAATTGGTATAGGATTTTTTCTCTCCATTCTTTTCCTCTGAAATGTTGTATCTTGGATGTTTGATGTGAACCATCTGCCTTCATTAGTGTTGCATTGTCTGGTCTTTCAAAAATCCCCAAGATTCAGCAGATCTCAGCAACACTTTGTCTGCAGAAATAGCCCAAACCCAACCCAAGAACCCTCTCAGCTGTGGCTGAGCCCACCCAAACCGACTCAGAGTATCTGCAAATGGAGACAATTATTTGGTGAAACTAAGAGAGATTGCTATGAGAAGTCTTTCCTGCTTCACAAATAAACTTTATTTTCATTGTGTGTGTGTGTGCCTGAAACTGTGGGGCAGCAGGACATGGCAAGCTTTTAGATTTGAACCTGCTGTCCTATTTCTGTGAGGGGTTTGAAAGCTGTGCTGCAATCCAGGTCAGAAATAATTGTTGTAGTCAGCTGTCTCTGGTTATTGCATCTTTGGGCTGCCCCTTGTGAGGGTGGTTCGAAGGTCAGGGCTGTTTGTCACAGCAGATTTGGATACCTGATATCTGAAATAATTGCTGCCATCCCACACTCTGCTCTCCATGCTGGGGCAGTCATTTCCTATCCTGTTTTAGGAACTTTGCAGTGTGTCCCAGGGGGTTTTGCTGAAGCCACATGAACCCAGCAGGTCACAGTGTGGTGTCTCCCCAGTGGCACACCTGCAGTGCTCAACAGGACAACTTCTGGGGGGGAAGCCTGTAACAAGAAGTGTCATTGCCTGCCATGAAACCACTGTCCACCTCTCCCTGACCTTAATCCCCTGCCATTTCTGGGGCTGGAGACAGACTAAACATTCCCAGATCTTGGAAACATCACAGAATCCCAGGATGGTTTGGATTGGAAGGGACCTTCAAACCCAATCTCCTTCCACCCCCTGCCATGGGCAGGGACACCTTCCACCAGACCAGGTTCTCTAAGCCCCATTCAACCTGATCTTGATGTCCAGTGGGCCTCTAAATTTTGTCCCAGAGGGAACATCCTCAGTAGGAGAACTGGAGGATGCACTTGATTTGAACTTTTGAAAATAAGAAATATCTGCCAACACCAGAGAGAGGCAACACAGAAAACCAGAACTATAAAAGTCTTTGTTCCATCCACGTGTTGTGGAAGCAACACTTTTCCAGAGGACTTGGTGGGGATTTCAGGATTAAATAATTAAGCACATTCTTTGAAGACAGGAACTTTGGCTACCTCTGTTCCTCATGAAACCCAACACAAGTCAGTGCAAGGCAAGGGGCAGAACAGGCTGGTGGCAGGGACAGGACTGTGCAGCTTCCACACACTGGGCCAGGGGAGTTTGGGAAGAGGACAATGAGATTTACTGAAGGAATTGGCTTAGTGGGCACAGGTTGGACTTGATCATCTTGGAGATCTTCCCCAGCCTGAATGACTCTCTGATAAGAAGGTATCATCCATTTCCCTTCCTGGGTGATATCACCACCTATGGAGCTTTTGGGCTTCCCACTGCAGGATCCTTCCCAACATCCCTTCTTATCTTCTTTCCATGTTTTAGAGAGTGAAGGATATAAGGGAATAAGCAATTCCAGCTCCTGGACCCTTGACAAAAAGCCTTTCTGCTCCAGTTGTTTCCAGAGGTGGGACTGGAGGTTCTGCTGTTTCCCTGCTAGTTTTGACTTTACAGAGTTGCTGTAACAGGTAAGAACTAAATAAAGGGTTTGTTCAGCAGTTTTTGCTCAGCTGAAATCCCCCAAAAAGTGCATCATGTGCTCAATAGAGGACTAATACCTTTATAATAAGGTGCTTTTTCATTCTGCTGGATTAAGCCCAGTCAGTTGGAGGGAACTATTGAATTGTATTTGGCTACAATAAGCCCGAAAGGCAACACTTCAATATCTCCAATCCTCCAGGGGCTCCCTTTCTCATTTACACTAAGTCCTAACATATTGGGGGAGCTGACCTAACTGTAAGATGGATATTTAAGGTGGTCTTTGGGGATTCTTCACCGAGTAAAATTAAAATTCTTGAGGTTGGGCAACAGAGAAACATTGCTCTGTTTATAGATGGGTGAGGAAAATGAGGAAATGGATGTTTCTGACCCATCCTTTCTGTGTCTCCATGGTCATTATATCTGTGTAGCTGTGGCTGCATTATAGCAAACAGTCTTATCTACAAATAACAACAAAAGAGGATCCCTCCCCTGAGCCCTGTGGTTATTGCATTCACTAACTGCTCATGCCTGTGATTTGGTGTATTTTTTGTGTATTCTCCAGGAGGATGCAGCAGTATAAGCAGAAAAAAAATATATGTTGCCAAAATAAAAAGAGAGTTAAAAATATGAGCAGGCATCAGAAAGGCTGTGATTTAGAGGGAAGGCTGAAATAGGAGCAGGATTGGAGCCACTGGATTGACAATGAAACAAACCTGAAGGGAAGTGGAAGGAGCTCTGGCAAGAAATCAGTGCCCAATAGTAACTCCTCCAAATTGTATTCCTTTACCACACAGTGATTGTAGTGATGGAAAACCTTTGAAAACTCAGCATATCTTAAAAAATAAACAAGTGTGTTGATGTAGAAATCAGATCTCTTGGTGTAATTTAAAACAATCAAGAGGGATGTTTAATTCCTCTTAATTATAGGATGTATATTATATAGATGTATTATATAGTTATTTATCATATTATTAATTGTTTCCAACCAAAAGCAACCTTACATTGTACTTTTGGAAGGCTAATGCAGCAATTTACCTTCTGAAATTTCAATTTGAATGATTGTACAGAGTTTTACAAGCTGGCAAAGCCATGGATCTCTGCCATTTGCCACGTGTGTTTCACACCAGGAATGCTGGGGTTATCCCGGGGTGTGGGATTGTCTGACTGGCACGAGGAAAAGCCATTTAACACCTTATTGTCTGGGGATTACTTATGTTATGGTCAGATTGCTGATCTTCTCTGCTGCTCAGAGTGAGCTCTTTAGTTGCCTCTTCAGGTCAAGTGGCCTCTTCATCCTGGAAGTGTCCAAGGCCAGGTCCAATGGGGCTTGGAGCCACCTGGGATAGTGGAATGGGATGGGCTTTGAGGTCCCTTCCAACTCAAACTGCTTCAGGATTCTATGAAAGGAGTCCCTTTGGTGTGGCTGTTGTTCTTAACAACATCCTGACTTTTACAGGGATGATGAGCTCTCCCATCAAATATGGAAGCAGGAACAATCTGGGGATATTGGGGAGGAAGGGAGGGATTGTTCTCAGTTTTTGGTAGTTTGTTCCTCCCTCCAAAGAACTTTTGAGAAAACAAAGGTACTTTTCTGTTTTATATTATGAATATTTTTACACCTGAGACCAGATCTTAAAAAAATATATATAGTTTTCAGTATGAACCAACAGCATCTTCTCACCCCAGCAGCTCTGAGTCTTCAGACTTGGAAGTCATTCCATAGGCATTTCCAGTTTGGAGCTTCAGTAAAGAAAGGAACACTCCCATTAAATCCTATCCACTGGGTGATAATTCTTTGCAGTTCCCTGAGGTTCCTGTTCCCCACCTGAGAAATGAAACCAATTTTTTTGTCCATTCCAACCCTTGAGACACATGAATCAGATTTTATGGTTTTTTTTTGTGGTGTCACTGGTAGATATTGGAAAGACAGGATGGACATGCAATGATAAGGTGACCCCAAAGCAAAGGGAGCAGCTGAGAGGGCAGAGCTCCCACCAGGAATCTCTTCTCACCACCCAAGGGGTTCAGGTGGGATATCAGGACAAAACCCTTCACTGTAAGAGTGGTTAAACATTGGAAGGGGCTGCCTGGGGCAGTGGGAGAGTCACCAGCCCTGGAAAGGTCCACAAAACTGGTGGATGTGGCACTTTGGGCAGAGCTCCCACCAGGAATCTCTTCTCACCACCCAAGGGGTTCAGGTGGGATATCAGGACAAAACCCTTCACTGTAAGAGTGGTTAAACATTGGAAGGGGCTGCCTGGGGCAGTGGGAGAGTCACCAGCCCTGGAAAGGTCCACAAAACTGGTGGATGTGGCACTTTGTGATGGGGTTTAGTGGGAATGGGGGGATTTGGTCAAAGGTTGGACTTGATGATCTTGGAGGTTTATTCCAACTTTAATGATTCTGGGATAAGCTACTGAGCAAGGGAAAGGAGCTTCCTGAGGGGCTGAAAACACTTGAGGAGAGGGGAGGGAAGGTTTGGAAAGGGAAGGGAAGGTTTGGGAAGGGAAAAGAAGGGGAGGGGAGAGAAGGTTTGGGAAGAGAAGAGAGAAGTTTTCAGATGCCTGACTTGTGTCTCATGAAGTTTTGTTGCCTGTAGCTTTTCCAGCTCTGTATAAATATCAACTCAGTTCTAAGTTGAAGGGATCAACTTTGTTACATTTATCCTGTTAGAAAAAAAGTAAATACATCCCTTTTGAACATATCAAAGTGTCCCAAAATCACTGGGACACTCATTTCAACACTCTGCTTTGCAATTGATGTTGCTCAGCAGGTGGTATTAAGCCATTTCAATATCACTCCTCAGGGGTTTTTTTGTAAATTTGAAAAAAAACCCAACCCAAAACAGTTCCTTTCAGCATAATAACCTTCTGGAAGGTTTAATTGGTTCTCAAGATACCTTTGTTATTTCCACAGCCTTTCAGTTCTCCCCACAAACCTGCTCCATGGCTTACTTTCAAAGCTCTGTTGAAAGGAAGGAAAATGAAAATTCAGCAATTCACTACTTCATGGCTGTTTAAAAGGTGGGTTTAATGTCTTAATAGAAAAAGAAGTATCTGGGGAATTATACAGATGTTTTACAGTGGAGGAAATCAGGTGTTTGTGTTATTTACTATCATGTTTTTAAAGGTCTTTAAATAGTGATTTGTGAAGAGTGATCTGAGGTAAGTGTGAATATTCCTTGTTGGAGATAGATTAACAGGCATTGTATTAACGCTGAAAGTTTCTTTCTGGACCAAAACTTTTTTCAATTTTAACTTTAGAGCCTTTTTGTCTTATTCTTTTTTTTTCCTGAAAGAAAAGTGGGAGCTCCAGTGAGGATGAGATTTAATTATTAACCCTGTCAGACTGTGATTTTCTCCTACAATTCAGGTTTCTGTTGCTCTGTAGTTCAGAAAATAATGAGGGACAGGGAAAATCTAAAATATTACAGTCCCAATGGCTTTTACAGAGCTGTGCTGCACTTCTCAGAGAGAGGGAATGAAATCCTATAAGGATTAATATTAATAATCCATGAGGAATACATAGGAAAAACAGTCTAGGCTTGTATGCTGAGCTCCAAAACATCACTGTGTGAGAAGTTATAATATGTACATTTAAGAAATCCTCACACTGCTATGAAAATCAAATAAGGTGGGGAATTTTTAGGAAACAGGGAAAAAATCCCAGATGATGTAATTACTGCACTTGTAACTGTTTTGTCCCTGAATCTTAGGTATTATTTGGTGTTTTGATCCCCTGCCTCAAAAAAAGGGTAGGAGACCTAGAAAAGGAACACAGGAGGGCAGGAAGGGTCACTAAAGGCAAGGAGTGACATTTCAGGCTTGGGGAAGGGGGTAAGACTAAGATTTATAAATTATGAGTGGGATGCAGAAAATGAATATGGGATAACTATTCACCATCTATCTTCCCTGATACCCAGAATTATGGGTATTAATGGAAATGTCCCAGCCCCAAGGAAAGGAAACAAACACCTCATCCTCCCAAATCTGTATTTTTCCATAAAAAGGTGTTTAAACAGCAGAAATTACATCAGTAGGTGCTTTCTGTCATGTCAGAAATGTCACTGCCCAAGTTCTAATGCCTTGATCCTAGTGCCAAACAAACAACTAATGGTGGAGACAGACAAATAAAATCAAGAAATGAGGCAGTTTGATTAACAGCTAAAAATATCCCAGGCACCCTGAGGAGCTGCCATATAATATGTATGGATTTAACAGTGTGAGATAATACAGATAGTTAGGAAAAGAGAAGCAGGTTACAAAGCACATATTATAAATTAATAATTGGTTCTGCCTGATAAAGGCACATAAAAAGATTATTATCTTGGCCCATAAAGGGTCAAAGTAATGGTGCAATTAAATCTTGATGGAATAAAACATATCCTTCCTATATAATGATTATTTTGTTCTTTTTGTTTGTTTGTTTGTGAGTGGAGGAATAATTAGTTGCTCTGGGTTTTATTCATTCTCTTAAGATTTTTTGTGATATGTGCTGGAGTTTATGGGCCTTGTCCTCCTGTCATTTTTGTGCAGCAATTAATTCCTATTCTCTAACACACTGAGAAGGGACTGGCACCCTCAATGTGTCAAGAGAACCACATAATTCAGAATTATATTTTGGACAATCAGTGAAGTCTGAGGTTTTCTAATTGCTATGACTGGCAATGAACATAATTGACATCATCCCATCACTCCCTGCCCTGTAAATAAAACCTACAATAACCTCCTGACATCAGGGACAGGGTTGTGGATGTGACAGGTTGATGTGGGGCTTGCAGACATTTTTAAATACATTAAAAAACCACTCCTGGCAGCCAATAAACTTATTGGAAGCAATGGAAAGAAAGCAAAACCTGAAAATTCCCCAAGGAGACACTTGACAGGAATCCTGCCACTGCTAAAGGGAAGAACAGGGGATTAGAGAGGAAAGTGTTTTTATGTGAGTCGAGCAAAAATGGATGTAATACACATTGCAAGGACTAGAAGATGGTGCTCATAAGCTTAGAGAGCTTACAGAATTCTTTATTTATCTCACAATACATGGCTTTCTTTCCCCTATCTCCTGATGTTGTGCTCATGAGCAGTTGAAAAAAGCAGATATGACAGGGATGAGAAAGCCAACTTTCTGTTCCCTGTACCCAAAATGTGACAGCTCCATCCCAGTGCAGCATCAGCCACAGAGGTGGGCACGCAATCACCACCTGCCCCATGTCTGGCAAGCACCTCCTGGCTCTCTGTGTCTCACTGTGGCTCCTCTGTCTATGAGGAAGGTTCAGGCCAGGCTTTGTTTTCAGCTGAGCTGCCTTTTGCTGCCCAGTGCTGCAGAGTGTCCCTCAGCAGGTCAGTGTGCCAGACACGAGGCAGGTGAGGGGAATGGTCACTGAAAGATTGAAAGACAACAGAGAAGTAGTTTGGCACTGTTCACCTCCACTGGTCATTTTTCCATGATGTTTGTTTGCCAGCTCAGCACATTCCAGAAACAACTTTTGCCACGAGGGAAGGGCTGGAGCTGTGTCAGGGCAGGGTCAGGTTGGATCTCAGGGAAAGGTTCTTCCCCCAGAGGGTGGTTGGCACTGCCCAGGCTCCCCAGGGCAGTGGGCACAGCCCCAAGGCTGCCAGAGCTCCAGGAGGGTTTGGACAATGCCCTCAGGGACAGGGGGGGATTGTTGGGGTGTCTGTGCAGGGCCAGGGGTTGCACTGGATGATCCCTGGGGGTCCCTCCCAGCTCAGGACATTCTGGGACTCTGTCATTCCGTGATTGTCCAGGCAGGTCCCACAGCATGGACAGAATGTTCCACCTCTGTCCCAACTGCCCAGGCAGCAGGATCGATGTCCCCACAGCTGCCAGCAGCTCAGTCTCAGGGTTTTTCATGTCTTGCCTCCTTTCACATCGTTCACAGGCAGCCCAGGGCTGCCCAGATGTGCAGAGAGCACA
>VYXB01003764.1:1085-14074 GCA_013397135.1 Pachyramphus minor
GGGGGGTACATTGGGGGCTGGGGGGGCACCTTGGGGATGCTCTAAGGGGGTTGGGGGTGTATTGGGCTTGCATTGGGGTGCACTGGAGAGCTGTGCATTGGGAATGCACTGTGGGTGGGAGCTGAGAGTGCACTGGGGGTGCACTGGGGTGGTACAGTGGGGGTGCACTGGGGGGCCTGTGCCGCACTGGGGGTGCACTGGGGGTTTGTGCCACACTGGGGGTGCCCCCCGTGTGTGTGCAGGCGTGTGCCTGCAGCCCCTGTGTCCGTGACCGCCGCTGCCGCCGCCATGGGCGCCGCATGTGCCGCGCTCCCCCCGCGTGCCCGCGTGTGCCATCACATGCGTGTGAACGTGCGCGGCCCTGTGCACCCGTCAGGTCACATCCATCACCCGCGGCCCGCGGCGCTCACACCGACACCCGCGCGTCCCGCTGCCGCCGCGCGGGGAGGGGGTGCCGGGGGGTCATCGCTGCGCCCCGGAGGCTTTGGGGAGCATCGCTGGGGCCGGGATCTGCCTCCACCATCCCGCCTTGCTCCTTGCCTCCGTCCCAGCTCCATCCCGGCTCCATCTGGGAATCCACGGGCCGCAGCCGGGTGTTGGTGGCCCGGAGCCCTACGAGGGCCACGGCACGTCCTGGCCCTCCGGAGTGGCTCCTGCTCCCCGCTCCCAGCAGAGCCGGTCCCAGCAGCCCTGGGGCAGGAGTTACCCAACCCGTCTGCCTGCTCCCGCCGCTTTCCCAACCAGTTCGGAGCAGCTCCGGCTCTTCACGCCTTCACCCTCTCAGAGTCCTTTCTACGTGGTCATTTACATCGTTTTGGTGGTTTTTTTCAAGGAATTGTAACTCCGTTTCAAAGGAAAGATGGGGAGAAGCAACCAAAGCCAGAGCTGAGAAAATCCTGCTTCCAGACACCTTTTCTTGGAGGATCCAGTCCCACCAGACCCACCCTGAGTCTGTCCAGTGTTCCAGTTAAATGCCCGCATCATGACCTGGTGCTTTTTAGGATTTGGACTCACTGATCCTTGTGGAACCCTTCCAACTCAGGATATTCCATTAATCTCTGTTGCTGCCCCTACATTTCAATTCACCCTCTCACCCAGCTTTTTTTTCCCCCCTAAAAACCCAAATTGTCCATGGTTAAGTTGAAATTAAAGCAGCGTTTGAGCCTAAAAATAGCCGGGCACATCTGTCTGCCTTCCCCATCTGCCGCCGGCCTGGCTGGATGAAGGAAGCGACTGTTCGTGCAAAATGAGGGTTCTGTCTCATCCTTCTGTCCCATAAAATCAGTTTATTCAGGGAGAATATTCCCCAAGACTCCACTGATTTGCCAGATAATGTTCTAGTCGGGAAAAGGCAGGAGGGGCCGGGCTTCGCTCAACCCATTCCTCTAAATAAAGTAATTTTTTTTAAATCTGAAATGGGGTTTTCCAGCGGGTTTTGGAATTCCTTTCATGGAATTAAGCTCCAAATGGAAAGCTGTCCCAGCTGCTTCCTGGCTCTGTGTGGGCTTGTAATAATCTATCAGCATTTAATGCCACATTCCTTAGGAAAAGGAAGCGGCTGATTGCAGGGATTGGAGCTACAACCGGCTCTAATTCCTCTAATGTGATTCCTTAAGGACGAGTGGTGCAGTAATGACAATGTTGGAGTGTGAGGAAGGGCCATGCCCAGTGGCTGAAGCTGGGATGGAACATCCTGGAGTCCTGGGCCCAACCTGACCCACAGCCCAGGGCAAAGCCCCCCGGAACATGCTGCTCCTGCGGACCCCCAGGAGAGCTTTGGAGACCTGGCAAGGGTCATATCTCACTCTTACACTGGGGAAGCTGAGGCATGAGCAGGGATGGGGATAGAGGAATTGGGCACATCCAAGCATGGAGCAGCCAGGATGATCCCGGGGCTGGAGCTGCTCCAGGAGAGGCATGAACTCATCTGGGATCACCTGCCCCGTGATTCATCACTCTGTCGCTGCTCCACATAGTTTCCAGCGAGGTCTCATTGGACACGGCCACGGACACACACGTCCCCACGAGCCCGTCGGCAGCGGGATGACACCGGTGACCAGTTATTGACTTTGCCCTGTCACCCAACGCACCGGAAACCTGGAACTCGGCCGGACCCAGCCCTCACACGGGGCCGGGAATAGAAAACCGGTCGGAGAACTTTTCTTTCTTCGGCAGCCGCAGGACGAGCGCGTGACCTTGGGCTGAGCTGGGTGAAACAGCCCTTCCCCAGCTCTGCAGAGAGGGAGGGGATTTGCCCATCCCAAACTGCGCCACGAAGGGGGAAGGAGGGGGAGGGTTGTGCCCTGTCAGTGCTGGAGGTGGTGGGAATCCATCCATCCATCCTACTGCTGCTTCTCTGCAGATCTTACCACCTGGAGCAACTCCCAGCCCATCCCAAACCTCCAGCTGCACCCCAAGGTCACTGCCCACATCCAGCCCTCCCCAGAACGGCCGCAGGGATTTCCCTGGGGGCCAGAGTGGGTGTCCCTGGGCTGGGCCACCCCAGTTCCTGCAGCCCAGATTCCACCTCACACACCAGGCTAATCTCCATGGAATGGACGGAAAAGGGGAGATTAAATTAGATTAGCTGGAGCCGCCTAATTTTAGCGTACTCACATGTCACCAGGACACTGCTCTGGCTCTTCCCTCGCTCCCCCAGCCCCCTCTCCAAAACTGCAGCTCCCAGGCCACCAGCCAGGAGGAATCCAAAGGGGGTTTGGCCAGGAAGTGACACCTGGCGATGGGTGTAAGTGGGTGATGTGTGGGTGGGCACGGGGGTCACTGGACTTCTGCCAAGGGGGAACTGGGAGTGATGTTCACCCCCCCACTGGTGATGGCCACGCTTGACTGGTGATGGCCATCCTGGACTGTTGGCCACCCTTTGCTGGCAGTGGTCACTCTGATGGCAACGATCATCCTCCACTGGTGATGGCCAATCTCCACGAGTGGTGATCACCCTTGATCTTGGGATCATCTCCATCCCTGAGCAGCCTCTTCTGCCCAGGAGGATTTTCTGGTGGGACCCTCCACACTGGCATGTCCTGTTTCTCCCCTCCACACTCAGCTCCTACCCTGCCTGCCCTGCTGCCTCCCCCCGAATCACTGCACCATGAGGATGACGTTGGCCTGCCCAGACCTCCCTCGGGGCAATGTCAGCTTGTTGTGCTGCCAGAGCCCTTCAGCTCCATCAAATATCTCCTGACCCAAGAGGACATCAGATTCCTCATGGGACCAGCATGGAGAGCCCCAGGATCTGTCCTGTGACACCACAGGGAGAGGTGTCTGACCCCCATGATTTCCATGAGCTGCACCATCCCCAATATTCCAGCAAGGTCCCCAATGTCCCCAAACCCTGGAGAGGATGTCAGAGCTGGCAGGAGCTCTGGCAGGAAGGATGGTATCCCCAAAAGCTGGCATGGCCAAATGTAGGGAAAGCTGGGGACCATCCCACATCCCAGAGGGGCTCTGTCAGATGCCACAAAGCCTGGTACAGCTCCAAGATCAAAAGTCCCAGTCAGGACACAGGACCTTGAGTCACTCCACCCAGGGATGAGCAACTCCCACGTGTGGCACTTTCCCAATTGCAGAGGAAAGGGGAGGTTTCTCCTGCATCCCTGGGGCACTTTCCATGGTTACCACCATGTCCCACGGCATGGGACACACCACGTCCCCAGTGCCACCAAACCAGAGTGGGACTGGACAGGAGATGCTCGGTGCCAGGGGATTTTTCCTCACCTCCTCCATGGGATACCTCATCCTTCCTCCTGGCGCTCTGGGGGTGTGCAAGCTGCATCCCAGGGGTCCCATCCATGTGCTGTGGGAGGATAACCCTTCCACCACCACATGACGGCCCCGTGCCACTGCCACATCCAACCTGCACTGACTCCTGTGAAATCCTTCCCACCCAGCACAGGCAATCGGAGGAAATAACCCAAAACTCAGGTTTAAGGAAGCCCCGGGTGCGAGGCTGCAGCAGGATCCCACCCTCCAGCCCTGTGGTGTCCTGGGAGAGCCACTGCACAGGCAGGGACAGCAGCCACATCACCGTGGCAGAGCCACGTGCGGGTGGATGTGACTCCCAGCCCGTCCTCAGAGTCTGGGTGAGGCACTGGGAAGAGCCAGTGAGGGAATGAGGGGCTGCCTCTCCAAAACTGCAGCTGAAAACCATGGCACAGCTGGTGGGCAGGGAAGGATTGAATCCCCCTGATCCCTCAAGTCCGGAGCGATCCCTAAGCCCAGCCTGGAGCTCTCTTTGGGATACATGAGCTGAGCTGGGCTCTCCTGGGACCCTTGCTCACCACAAGCAGCATCTCCCTCTCTCTCTGCTGAGATGATAATGGCTCAAAGCTCACAATCAAATATTTTTCCATCAATTCACTCTGACAGGCAGAAGGACACCCAAAATATTACATCCTGTCTTGCTCCAACATCACCTCACCTGGATCAGAGCTGGAGCCTTGGGAAATAACTCCCCTCCACTCCTCCATCAATTATTCCCCACCACCCATCCCATGATCTCTTGACACCCACAGTTGCTCCCCTTCCACTCCCATCCCTTTGTGCTGCATCCGTTACAGCTCCTTATCCAGGTACAAGGAGCATAAACCCCCCAAAATCCCAAATCCAGGGAGAAAATCCCCTTACCTGGGTGAAGACTTCATTGTCCAGCCCATTCTCTGCCTGCACGGACGTCATCCTTGGAGCATCCATGGTGTGCCAGGACTGGGAGCTCGCCGTGCCGAGCCGGGTCTGGGAGGGCTTTATCACCTCTGATCCCTGCGGAGGAAGGCCCTGCGTGCCAGCGCCGAGGTCATTGGCTGGGCACTGCGCGCATGGAGAGGGGATTGGAACGGCACTGGCGTAATCCCGGAGCTGTGGGATGAGAATGACGGAGCTGTCTGGGATGAGATGCTCTGTGGTAGGTTTGGGCTCCTCCTGCCCTGCACTGACCCCCCCACGGAACATCCCTGTGTGCCGTACCCCTTGGCATGGAAACAAGGAATGGCTGGATCACGGATCAGCCCATGGGCAACCCTCGCGTTGCTCTGTCCCCGTTGGGGGTGACCTTGCTTGCCCCCAGCCCAAATTTCAGTGCAGAGAGTTTTACAGTGAATCCTCTCTCCTTTTTCCTGGGAAAGGGGAAATAAAATAGGAAAATGCCTGCTGGGGTGGGCTGGGTGTGTTTGGAGGGGCTGGAAGCCCCAAGCTGGGGTGGGTCCGCACTGCCCCACTCCAGGGAACACATCATGCGTGTGCACATGTGTGCTGCGTGTGAGCGCACACGTGGCACAGGGACACGTGGCCAGCCACATGGATCTGACCCAGCAAAGGGCTTAATCAGGATCTGTGGCATCTGCCACAGCAGCAGCAGTGGCTCCTTCTTAGATAGAGCTTTGGGAGTCCCAGAGAATCCCAAAAAATGCAAATGGGGGATAAAAGAGGGGGAAAAGAGCTGCCTGGCTCCTCCCCTGCCCTGTGGCTCCGTGGCTCCCGTGGGTCCATCTCTACGTGACCATGGGCACGCAGGGCCCCTCTCCTGCCACTGGAGAGGAGCTGCCAGGCAAAGAGGTTTAAGGTTGATGCATGTATTAATTCTAACAGAGATTATCCAGCTCGGAGGGCTTAGCAGCACCAGCAGCCGGTGCTGGAGGGTTATCTGGGAGGGGAAAGGCAGGAATTGCTGTCACAGGTGAGGAGGATGGAGCTGCAGCCCCAGATTTCCCTGTCACAGGCAGGGACAGGTTTGAGATAAGAGGCAAGGCTGGGATTTGGGACCTCTGGGCTATGCTCAGGCACCACCTGGCTGGGCTGAACGTTAAACCCAGCCCTAAATCTTAGTCGGGGCACTGAGCTCAGCCCCCGCCCTTGGTCAGGTGCTGCATGGGCTGGGAGGGGCGAGGCAGAGCTGAGCCCCAACCCCGGCTCCATTCCTGTCCTCATCCCCACCCCTATCCCCATCCTCATCCCTGTCCTAATCCTATTCCCATACCCATCCCATCCCTGTCCACATCCTGGTCCTGTCCCTATCCCGTCCCTGTCCCTATTCCAATCCCATTCCCATCCTCATCCCTGCCCTGTCCTCTTCTCCATCCCCAACCCCATCCCCATCTCAATCCTGTCCCCATCCCCACTCCTGCCACCATCCCTGTCTTGGTCCCTGCCCCCATCTCATCCCCATCCTACCCCATCCCATCCCTGACACCATCCTTTTCCCCATCCCATTCCCATCCCCTTCTCTGTCCCTGTCACCATCCCCATCTCAGCCCTAGTTCCTGTCCCGTCCTCTTCCTCATCCCTGTCCCGGTTTCACCTCACCCCCATCCTGTTTGCATTCCCATCACCATCCCTGACACCATCCCTGTCCACATCCTAGTCCCTGTCTCTGTCTCATCATCCTCCTCATCCCTGTCCCTGTTCTCATCCCTATCCCCATCTCCATTCTGGTCTCTGTCCCTATCCTTATCCCCTATCTTACCCCCATCCCTGTCCCCATGCCTGCCTTGGTTCCATCTCATCCCCATCCCCATCCCTGTCACCATTCCTGTGCTGATCTTTGTCCCCATCCCAATCCCATCCCCATCTCCATCCCTGTCCCCGTCCTATTTCCTGTCCTCATCTCATCCCCATCCCCTTCACTCTCCCAGCCCCATCCCCGCCCTTGTCCCTGTCCCTACCCGTCCCCATCCCATCCCATCCCATCCCATTCCCAGGGTGACAGCCCAGGACTCATCGGGACCCCAGGACACGCAGCCCCGGCCCCCCCCGCGCCGCTGCCCCGCATCCACCTGCCTCGTGCCGGGGCTTTGGCAGCGCCTTCATCCAGCGGAAACTTCTTTTATCTCCAAAAATTCCTCTGCGCTCCGACGGGGAAAACTCCGGCTGCTCCGGGCTGGGATCCTCCCTCCGCCGCCCACGGCTCGTACAAAGGCTCCTTCACCCGGGAAGGACAGAGCCACCTTTGTTCATCCCGCTCCGACCGCGGCCGGGAGCAGCACCAGCTCCGCCATCCACCTCCCGGGAATCTCCAGGATCGGGAAAATCAGTGAACCGCGAGCACTGGGCGGTGGGAGATGTGGAGGGGGGACATCGCTGCGTGTCCCAGATTTGCTCCCTCCCACCAATTCCAGCAGGATTTTAATTATTATTTTGATTTAACCAACCCAGGAGTGTTTAGGATCCCACCGGAATAATGGGTGGGGTCTAGGGGATCCAAGGGATGCCGAGCCCCACAGCCCGGCCGTCCCTGCTGGAATCCTCAGCGCGCGCATAAATCCTATTGTCTCTCCCGCCTCATGGATAATCCCGGCATGGCAGGGGCGAGACCTGCCCCTTCCCAGCGTGGGACTCCCGGGAATCTCGGTGGGTGGCCGGGGACAATCCCCACCCCCCAGGGCCCCACCCCCTGCCTCTCATTACAAAGGAAGGGATAAATAATCCCTTTATAAGGAGGGGATGGAGGAGCGGCTGGCTGGGATGCAGCAGGATGGTGATTCCCTCCGGGATGTTCCCCAGCCCCCTGGGCATCACACTGGGAACACCCACCCATCTGCAAATCCCACAGCATCGCCCCCGGGGCTGGATACAAATGCAGCCTCCGGATTTCCTTTGAAAATATTGCTTCTCATTTCTGTGTGAGCTGGAAAAGCTCAGCCAGGACAGATCTCTCCCTCCCACAGGAGCACCGGGGTATTTGACAAAGACAAGGTGCCTGGGAGATGTGGATCCTGATGCCACCAACAGCATTGATGGCAGCAGGAGAGAGGATTTCATGGCTTTCATGACAGGACAAAAGCTTTCCAGGAGCCTCCCTGTCCATATGGATACTTGCTCTTCATCATTTCCCAACATTAGCAGCTACAAACCTACTCCCAGGCCCCCAGAACCCATTGGAAGTGGGATGGGGGTCCCAATGCCAAGCCAGGCTCGACCTTGGAGGGCTCAGAAACCAGGTTGTGAATGATGCCAGGAAATTCAGGGTGCAGCTTCCCGGGAGAGTGGCTGTCTTGGAATATGTTTGGCAGCACAAGGAGGAGGATGGAGACGTGGAAGTGGCCGGAGGTGATGCCAAGGCTCCATAAACCCCCTCAGAGGTTTTATTTCCATTCTCCCCACCCCTGGCCAGGATCTGGGCACCACAGAGCCAGCACAAAGCTGGCAGCTCTGGCACAGACTGGCTGCTTCCAAAACGTTTGGGACCATGCCAGGAAGGATTGAGGTTTAATCCTGTGCCAACAGCTGCCCCAGGCCCGGATCAGCCCTGGCACTGTCCCCTTTCCCTGACCTTCCCAGCCCAAACCACTCCCATAACTGGACACCAACGGGTCTCATGACACAGTCAGATCCCAACAGCCTTGGGGTGGGAGGGATGGAGTGACACCAAAGGGATGGAGACACCTGGATTTGGGGAGCATCCTGGCATAGGGTGTTGGGACCTGGCTCCTGCTCTGGCCACGCTCAGAGACAGAAAATGAGAGGGATAATTGAGCCTGAAGGGCTGGAAAACAGCATTCCTGGGGGTTCAAACCACCCCCTGGCTTCTGGGATGCTGTTTCACAGGAGTTCAGCCCTTCCCAAGATCCTGTTCCTAATTGTGACCCCTCATCACCCTGACTCCTGATAATTTTGTCCCTTAAAGAACAGGAGCTATATAAAATGAGGTTCCTAATAATTCTGACCCTTAATAACTCTGATCCCTAATAAATGAGGTCCCTAATAATGGTGAGCCCTATTTATCCTGACCCCCTATATCTGTGACCACTAAAAACAAATCCCTAAAAAATGTTGTCCCTAATCACTGTGACCCCTAAAAATCATGGTCCTTAAAAACGATGACCCTTAATAAACTGCAGTTCCAACTAACCATGGCCACTAATAACCCTGATCCCTGAAAATCACAGTCTCTAATCACCAGGACCCTTAACAACCCCAAACCCTAATAACTGTGATCCCCAATAACTATCACCCCTAAAACCCGCAGTCCTTCATAACTGTGACCCCTAAAATAAAAGAGCCCTAAAAGACATGGTCCCTAATAATAGTGATCCCTAAAAACAATGACCCCTAAACACCATGGTCCCTAACAACTATGAGCCCTAATAACTGTGACCCCCTAATAGCCCCAAAACCTAATAACTGTGACCTCTAAAAAAAGGTGGTCCTAATAACCCTGGTCCCCAAAGAATTGTGACCCCTAAAAAATTGGGTTCCTAATAACCATGACCCCTAATAACTGTGACCCCCAATTCCTTTCCCCTCTGTTCCACTTGTTTCCCCTCAGGGCACATCCCCTGCAAACCCCATTTCTAGCAGGCCCTTTTCCATCTCCCACTCTCAACTTCTCCCTCAATATTTAATCCTCATCCATCCAACCTGGAGCATTTCCCAGCTTTTCTGGACACAGAAAAGGAGCAAACCCCAAGTGGGGGAATCCAACTCTCCCAATTCCTCCTGGATGCTCCCACAGGTGAATCCAGGTGAGCAGCCAGGCACAGACCCATTTTGGGGTGACTTCACACCTTGGATCAATCTGTCAGATCTTGGAATTATGCCCAGATTGGGGCAGGAATAATGGGATTATCCAGAGCCGGCTGTGGGATAGGGAAGCTCATTAAGGAGCATTAAAGAGGGGAAAATTGGGTTTTTCCAGGTTCTAATTAAAACCTCAATTAACTTCCAGGTGCCTCAGAGTCTCATTTTGGGGCCATTGAGGCGTTTCTTTATGATTTGCTCCCCACCCTTGCTCTCACTATGGACACAGAACAAACTTCCAGGATCCTGGAACAGCTGGGGATGGTATCCAGCCCCCACCAGGTTCTTCCAGGTTTGGGGAAAATGAGGCACAGCAGCCTCAACCCTCCATGGGGGAACACACCCATGTCCCCCCCCCCAACCCCCACAGAGCACCCACTCCCCTCTGAAACCCTCAAATCCCCCAGGAAAAGCAGGATGAGTCCCTCTGGAGGGCTTTTCCCCATGAAAACACCAGAGGGGAGGCGGAATCCATGCCAGTGGGGGGACTGAGGTGAGATTCCCTGCACAGGGAATAACCCAGGGTGACCCGGCTTCAGTTTTGGGGGGAAAAAGGGAGATTTTCCCTTTTTCTTTCCAGCCTCCCTAAGTTTTCCAGCATGGCAGGGACTAACACTGCCATCTACCGAGCCAGCCCTCGTGTTATTAATCCCCGTATTTCTCTTCTCCCCACCCAAAAGTGCTTCCCACACCTTTAGGGACACGCGAGGCCTCTCAGACTGACCCATCTCTCCCTGTGGAGTGAATCCCGGTGCCCATCCCTGCACAGACCCCCAGGATCCCCCTAGGAGGGTTTTTGGGTGCCTTTTAGGATTGAGGTTTGTGGATCCCAGGCTGAGAGGGTGAGTGGAGAAACAGAGGCACAGCCAGAGCACCCCCTGCCCCGCCCTGTGCCCACCCCTCGTCAGGCTCAGATGGGCCCCACCTGAGCCTTGTGGGGCTCTGGGGTATTTAAGGCTCCTGCGTGTGCCCAATTTCCCCCATTTTGGGTGTTGGCTCATGAGGTGCAGCACTGGTCCCTTCCCAGCATGGGGGAGCCCAGCAGAGCTGAGGGGGGGCTGGAGGGGGTCTCAGAGCCCTCAGATGTTCTTCAACCCTTGGAGGCCCCTCAGCCCTCGGGGGTCCCAGAGCCCTCAGAGGTCCCACTGCCCACAGATGTTCTGCAACTCCCGGGGGTCCTGCAGCCCACGCCACCCCCCGAGGTGCTGGAGGGGGTGCTGAGCCAGCAGTTCGGGCCCCTGCCCCACGCCGCCCCCATCGCCCGCCTGCGCCGGGGGTCCCGGGGCGAGTACGAGCCCACCGGCGACCTGGCCGAGGTGCTGGAGCGGCGGCAGGCAGCCAACGCCAAGGAGAGAGAGAGGGTGAGGGACCCCAAAACCCTGCTGGACACCCCCCAAAATCACACCTGGCGGGGCTGGGGGCTGTGTCCCATCATGGTGGGAACCCCAGGGCTGCTCAAGTTGGGGGTACCAGCAGTGCCACCACGGGGGTGCTCAGTGAGGGGAAGGGGAGGAGGGAAGCGGGTTTGATCCTGAGGGGCTCCGGTTAAATTTTAGGATGGCCCAGTTTAATCCTGGGTTGGTCAGTTTAGTCCTGGGGGGTTCTGGTTTAATTTTAGGAGGGCTGAGTTTAATTCTGAGGAGCCCAGCTTAATCCTGGGGGGTGGGAGGGCAGTTAAGTTTTAGGACGGTCTAGTTTAATCTTTGGGTGATCAGTTCAATTTTAGGAGGACTCAATTTAGTTCTGAGGAACTCAGTTTGATCCTGGAGGGGTCAGTTTAATCCCAGAAGCCTCAGTTTAATTTGGGGGCGTGGGGAGATGGGAGGAGAGAGGATTGTTTTAATGCTGGGAAGCTTGGTTTAATCCTGGAGGGGTCCCAATTTATTTGTGTGGGACCTGGTTTAACTCTAGGAGGGTACAGTTTAATTCCAGTGAACCCAGCTAAGTCCGGGAGGACCCAGTTTAATCCTGGGGGTGGGAAGCAGTTTAATTCTAAAAGGGCCCCAGTTAAATTCTGAGGTTCCAGTTTAATTCTGGTGAGCACTGTTTAATCCTGTAGAGGGCCCAGTTTAATCTTGGGGGCCCCAGATCAGCTCTAGGAGAGCCCAGTTTACTCCTGAAGGGGCCAATGTAACCCTGGACACCCCAGTTTAAATCTGGTGGAGCCCAGTTCAGTCATGGAAGGGGCAAGTTTAATTTTGGGGTTCCAGTTTAATTTTAGGAGGCCCTAGTTTAATCGTGGCGTTTAATTCCGGGAGGGCCCAGTTTAATTCTATGGGGAGGCCTAATCTAATCTTGGGGTACCCAGTTTATTGCTGGGAACCCCAGTTTAATTTTGGAGGGGTCATGTGTAATTCCAGTGAGTCCAGTATAATCCTGTAAAGACTCCAGTTAAACTCTAGGAGAGTTTACTTTAATCCTGAAGGGCCCCAGTTAAACCTTGGGGAGCCCAGTTTAATTTTGTGAGGGCCCCTCTTTGATTCTGGAGAATCCAGTTTGATCCTGATTCTGGTTTAATTCTGGAGGGACCCCAATTTAGTTCTGGGGTGTCAGGTTCAATGCTGGTGAACCCAATCAAATCCTCTAAGGGTCCCAGTTTAATCTTAGGGTTCAGAGCCTTACCCCGGGGACTCCTGGCCTAACTCGGGGGTCCTGGTGTAACCCTCCCATTCTCTCACTGGGATCCCCCCCATTGGTCCCTAAACTGGTCCCCTCGGGGTCCCCCCGGGGGTCTCTCTGTCCCCCAGATCCGGAACCTGAACAGTGGGTTCTCCCGGCTCCGGACGCTGGTGCCACTGGTGCCCCGGGACCGCCGGCCCAGCAAGGCCGACACACTGCGGGCAGCGGCCCAGTACATCCGACTGCTGAGGGCCCTGCTGAGGGACTGCCAGGTGGGCACCCCACAACTGACTCCTTATCCCCAAATCCTCCCATAATGTGGGGGTTTGGAGGGACTGGTGGGGGTTTTCTTGGTATTTTTCAGCTTGGAATTGATAACTCAGTTTATTTTTAATTATTAAGTTGTTGGGGGGCATCCCCATCTCTAGGAACCCCAAAACTGACCCCTGGCCTTCATCCCTTCCTAAAATGTGGGGTTTGATGGGGGGTTGATGGGGATTTGCTTCTTAATTTTCAGGTTGGAATTAATTTAATATTTAAAAATAAATTGAGTTTTTACAGCTGGGACACCCCGAAACTTACCCCCAAGCCCCTTATATTGTGGGGATTCAGGAGCTGATGGGGATTTTTCTGCTCAAAGTTCTTGAGTTAATATTTTTATAAATTTTATATTTAATATTTCTATATTTTTTTATAATTAAGCTAATAATTAAAATGAGATTATTACTGGGGGGTGGGTTGTTATTATTGGGGAGCTCAGCTGTTTTTCCAAGGGAGGAAATTTTAATATATTTTTAAATATTTTAATTTTTTTTTAATTCCCCTTTTCCCAGCGGCTTGAT
>VYXB01003769.1:0-18119 GCA_013397135.1 Pachyramphus minor
CTTAAATGTCTTTTCCAACCTTATGATTCAGTGCCAGCAGCTGAAACAAGTGGCAGTCTTTAACATCCTGTCATGGGAGAGGAATGCTGGGTGCTCCCAAAACCGGCTGCTGGGCAGCACCAGTGTAAGTGAGGAAGTCAGGGGCTCAGCATAGACGGCTGCAGCAGGACCACGGGTCACAGCTCATGTGTGTGGTGCTGGTTGGTGGGGGGAGAGTGTTTGTGTTACCCCCACTCCAAACCCTGTGTGCTTGGAATGTGTGTGTGTCATCACCAGCAAACTTGGAGTCAGGGACCCTCCATCAGGGCAGGGTCTCAGGAGAGGAAAGTGTCTGTGCCACTGTGCCGCTGGAGAGTGTCCCATGAGTGCCATAGCGGGGACCTTCCGCCTGCCCTCCCAGGAGGAGAACAGGGCTGGGCTGTCTGCCCCAGTGGTTGAGAGTCCTCCATGGGGTGTTCCCAGAGGCAGAGCCTCCTCGGTGCCAGTGTGAGTGTCCAGCTGTACTGGTGTCCTCTGTGTGTGTG
The DNA here is from genome assembly GCA_013397135.1 of Pachyramphus minor. Taxonomy (NCBI): domain Eukaryota; kingdom Metazoa; phylum Chordata; class Aves; order Passeriformes; family Tyrannidae; genus Pachyramphus; species Pachyramphus minor. The sequence goes on from VYXB01003769.1 coordinate 525, forward strand.
TCTCTTTGTGTCACAGGGACACATCCTCAGCTTCACCTCTGGGTGCACCTGAAAGTTGCTTGAAATAACATCAAAATCATACATAATACTGCAAATACTATATGGTATATTTAAAGCCTATTTAAATATATTTAAATCCAGCAGTATCATGATTTTATCAATAGTAGATTTCTAAACCTTTTCCAGCCATGATTTAAGAGCAAATACACAACTCCACTCTGGTTATAGAAACTAGAAAACATCCCCAACCTTTTCTGTAATGAATTTGATATTTTTAATCTATACTTGCAGTTTCTGTCTTCACACACTATTGGAGCTTGTATGTCTTTGAAAATTCTATGACAGTCAATATTTTGCTGAGCTGTGTTCTTTTTCATGGCACAGACATAAAAGATGCCAGATTTTGCTGAATTCTGCTTATAGCTCTGTAATATTAATTAGATTATTTTAAATTGCCATCCACTTTTATTGGAAAAGTGCAGTCTTTGATTGCTTACTACAGCAAAAATATAAAGATATAATTAATGAGCAGTAATTGTGTTCATGAAAAATTATTACACTACAGTGAAGCACAGAATACTGCTCACACTGGCAGTATTCAACCATACTTTCTCCTGCTGCCTATGACAGTGACCTCTCCTTTCTGTATTCAGAAATACAAAATTCGAAAATATCTTCTGCTGGTTCTTTGTGTACCAAAATAAATGCATACATAAATCAATGAGAAGTTCTCAACGTTTTCTTGCTACAAAACTTCAAAGATATTTAATGGAATTAAAACACTGCCTTAAGAAACCTGATTAACAAGCAAGAGTGCTTCTCAAAGGAGTACTGCCAAAAGGAGTACTGTCACCAAAGGCAGGTAATTTCCACTTTGGGTTTAGTTGTCCCTTTACGGCACTCAGATGGTAACAGAGCTTGCCAACTGCACAGGTAGCTGGTCAGCACGGTATCACAGAGAGGTTTATTGGAAGGGACTGCTGGAGATCTTCTAGTTAAGCCCCTTTTTCTTCAGATGGAGGTTTTGTGTTTCAGTTTGTGCTGTTGCCCCTCAGAGAGGTGGAGGCCTCAAAACCAAAAAAGAATACTTCCTTCCTGGAAACTAAAATATATTCCAAGGAAAGTGCAATGAGAAACATAAAATGACAAAGATGGAATGAGAAGTCTTTATAGAGGAGACATAGTTGCTTGAGTCTCAATACTCTTGTTTTGGAGCAAATAAGATATTTCTCCCCTCAAAAGAAGTCTCTTAATTACAAATCAGCCTCCTAGTCTCCTCACAAGTCACTCCATGTTCTCTAGACTGTTATATACATACGCTGGCTATTCTTACCTTTCTGACTCATTTTGCATTGCCCCACTTTGAGTGGAAATAGTGGAGTTAATTTTGTTTAGTGAACAATGGAGAGCATGTTTAAAATAAAATGGTATTTAATTTTAAAGAGTAAGGAACATAGGTCTATGTACACACCAGATATTGCCTGTTCATCAAATACAGTTTTCACTCTTGGTATTAAAGCTACTGTCTAAAGTTAGACAGGATTTGTCACCTTTCTATTCAACAGACTACCATCTCTTGCTGTGCACCTAGGGGCATCCTCTATTGAAGAGTCAGGGGGCATCTCATGACTCTCATCCATTCGGAGAGGCCATGTGAAGACTGAATTTCTATCCCAGAGTGGAAAATGTATACACCTACCCAAAATAGAACTCCTATAAAGCACAGGCAAACATTGAAAAAGAAAACATTTCCAGTCAGGAATGGTAAATTGCTATGTTAGGACTCCAAATGCCAAACCTACATATATGAACATGTCCAAATATAATGTTGGAAACTTTCAGTCTCTCAGGTCTTTATTTGCTCCAATAAAAAGTAAATATCAAAATAACTTAATTTTGAAAGTTATAGCATTTTTTGATTGTAGATGAACTCAGATTTTTGTGTTTCATAAAATAATTCTTCCAATTCTTCCAGAATATCTTAAATGGAACTGTTCTATTTCTCCTCACGACTACATTATTGTGTAGGTTGTTATTATTAATGGATTACCTAAAGCTCCTTTTGCCTGGCCATTGTGGGGGATGACAGCAGGAATAACCCATTATCCCCTCTGACAACCTCACCTCAATCATGTCTTGAGTGAAAAAGTACCATCTTTACTGGAATTTTGGGAATTCCAGTAATTATTGACCCGTATCGCAGCTAGGATGGAGATTTGCTAATGACTAAAGACAAGCGTCTCTTGACACTATAATCAGTGGTCTTAAGTGAGGCCTTTGAGCTCTTCTCGCCACAATAGGCTGCACCAGCATCTTCTTCTGAGTGGGACACCTCTCAGAGCCAGTGAACTCTCAAGATTGCCAAGTTCAGAGCATTGTCACCAAAAGCTGACAACGGGTCATAGGCTGGCAAACCCCAATCCTCAAGGTTCAACCGTCACCTGCTGAAAACTGACAAGACATTTGACATGAATGCTCCACTGAAGAGGAACTTTTAACAGGTTATAAATTTTTATACATTGAAAAAATTTATATGCATGTATCTTTTTACATTTATACACATATACACATATATATGTGTATATGTCTTTCTGTTTGCATGCTTGAATGGGTGAATTGATGTAGATATCCTTGTAGCAGTGTTGCCATCTTGGATCCATAATCAAGTCACTACTCTCATTATAGTAAATTCTATTATTGACTGACTTTGTAAATGTCTGATTTAAGTCAATGATTAAATGCTGCTAAGGTTCTGTGTTCTGCCTTAAAACTGATCCAACTTAAAGCTGTGAATAAACTACTGCTAGATCAGAAGCTGTGTAAAAATTCCGTATGTGTTGAACTGATACTTTTGCAACATCATATTAAGATCACCTTTTGCTGCTATCTCAGGCAGTGGTTCTTAAGGTGATTCTAACTTGATTTTCTTCTGTGTGTTTCATCCATTTCATAAGAAATAGAATGAACCTTGCCATCCAGCTCTGGGGTTTTTTATTTTTGCAAATTTACGTCAAACTTGCTTTTGCTAATATGTTTGATGGTGATTCCTCAAGCAGCCCAAACCACTCATCCACAACAGAATGTTACTATTATGTCAATGTGTGAATAACATACAGAGAACTGTATGAATGAATGAATAAACTCAGCTCCTTCCTTTAAGCTTAGTCCCCTCCTAATGGACACTAAAAGGCATTCCTGGAAATGCTCCTGCCAAAAGAAAACTTGTTAACTCACAGGCATGTGAGTCAAAACTCCTAATTATGGAGGAGTTTAATTCCCAGACCAATGTAAATCTGTGAAAGCTACTAGTTCCATTGTCAAAATGGGCATGGAGAGTCAGCCAAAACCCTGACTACCTGAAAATATTCTCTGAACTTGAAAGAAGCCCTTCCAAACAGTCACCATCATCCTTAATATAAATGTGTATCTCTAACAAATGCTTTAAGGAGGTGTAGGATTTTTGTAGTAAGTCTTCTTACCTCGAATTTTTAGATAATAAGTCAATTTCTGAAATCCTGACGAAGTGAAATCATGCTCACAAAGGGCTTTGCTAATACAGAAGTTCTGAAATGAGCTACTATGAGGTCTATATCCTATATATACCTACTAACATTAGGAGAATGATTGGCAGAAACCATGTAAAATGAGAAAACACCCATGTACAGCCAAATTTTTTTTATCACAGAGCAATCACTCTATATTCACCAGGTCACTCCATATTCACCAGATCACCTGTCAAGGTCCTCAGCTCCACCTCACTAGGCAGGAGAGCACAGAAACATGGAATTTGTGTAACCTGGGGCCAAGAAGCTAATAACTGTAAGCAGTGCATCATTAGTTATAGTACAGACACAGTTTCCTACTTGTAGGCCAAAATCCTGGAAAGGAAGGTCAGACATGCAGGCAGTGTGAAAGAATTGGTAGAAGAGCTATGAAAAATGACTCAGTTGTTATTTTTATCAGTCTTTGGAGTTCACAGGAGGTGACAGTACCCTTTGGCAGAATGGAGGAAGTACCTTATTGAATATAGTAGGAGAAAAGAAGGGACTAAAGGCCTGAAACAAGACCTTTGCTTTCACTTTTTTTCTACTTTTTGTTTTAGAGAAATGTGTCCATTACTTATTTTAAAGAGGTAAAAAATTTCCACTTAAGGTGCTGTATGAATGTGTGAGCTGATTAAGACGTGCGTTAGGTAGCTGTAGTCTGAAAAAAAGGAGTTATGAAGCTGGAATTAACTTTGGGAGCTTCTTTTTGTTTGCAAAAGGACCAGGTGAGCCTTCAGTACTGAACCCACCCTTGCTGGCCCAGGCAGGATCTGGGTGGGAGCACCGACAGGCTGTGGCCAAGAGTCACAGCGGTTCAGCAAGCATTGCCTAGCAGTTTCCCAGTGATGAGAAGGTGTTCCTGCAGGAAGGTAAACATGTGCACCTGAGGCAGCTAGCAGCCACCTCTCCAGAGAAGTGAGCTTTAAAGGTTTGCTTTAGGGTCACAGAACTGTGTTATTTGGAAATGTCTCCTAGCCCCTTTTATCTATCCTGAGTACTTCTTTGTTTTGTATTAAGCCAGTGTCTGTATGTTTATTAGGCAGGGAAAATTAGCTTTTGAGCAACAATAATTTTAGTTTTAGTGAAGCGAAACAAGGTCCTTAGTAAAATTATAGCAGACCCTAATAAAATTATAAGCTGTTAATCAGAGCAACGGGCCTTGCTTTTAGTTAAAGTAATAAGCTTCACTTTTAGCTTCACTTCTAGCTGAAGATGGTACCATGGATCACAGGAATGCTTACACACCTAGATAAAAGCACATAATGTAAGTTACACCCAGAGATAAGGAGTAAAAGCCAGGTTTGGGTCCAAGATCTTGCAAAATACAACTTAGAGTCAGCAAAAATCAGGAAAGTTGGCACCAAAATGAAGAAAGTTGAAAAGTTTAGAAATGGGTCGGGGTCTGTTACTCGTCTTCCTCCGATGAAGACAGGAAGTAGCCTCGAAAATCTCCCCAAAATGAAGACTCCGCCCTGGACTCTGCCTTAACTCCACCTGTTATGAATATTATAACTAGATGTTGCATATGTGAATATGCATGTAAGATGTTGTAATCACACATAGAAACTGTATATATTCTTTGATTTGTGCTAGGAACTTTGGAACTCTTTGTCCAGCACGAACTGGGGCTACCCCAACGTTGCAATAAATACCTTTGCTGTTTAAAGGCATAAAACTCTGTCTCTAAACAGTTTTATTGTGCCTTTTGGGGCATCATTAGCAGCAGTAAATTTAGTTCATAATTTTAGTAAGTTTAGTTTCATTTTAGTTTGGTAGTTTTAGTGTCCCATGGTTCTGGACAAGGGTGTACACACAACTGAAATTTAAGATAGAAAAACTCCTCTAAATTTAAGAAATAAAAGCTCCTTTAAATTTAAGCACCATTGTCTTTGCCTCTGTGTTGTTTTCTCCCTTTCTTTTGGTGTTTTCTGGAGTATGACTGCTAAATACTGAAGCGTTATTGACCTCAGTATAGAAATAATTCAGAAAATGGGTAGCCAAAAGCAATTCTGCTGTTGCATACTCTGTGAAACAGTTCACTGCCTGTGGCATAAAGTTTCTTATATGGACTTGAAGAACAGGAGATGATGCTGAAGCTGTTTATGTTACCAGAATACAGACAAAAGCTTTGAGATGGAAAGAAGTAAAATAAATTATTCTTGAGGACAGTTTGTATGTCTATGTCAGTCTGACAGGAAATAAATGTGATGGAAAAGCAGCCTTACTCCTTTAGGTACTTTTTAAACAGATCCTGGATACTGTGAAATACTGAGACTGGTTGGTTCAGGAACAAAAATTTTTTGGCTGATGGCAACAACATTTTTTTTTGCTATAAGTGTCAGGGAAAAAAAAAAAGAAAAAGAGGAAAAAAACCAATAGAGTCAGTAGATTTGAACACACTTGAAAAGGAAAGAGCATTTCCAAGCAATGATCATTAAAGCATGTTTCAGTCCACATTAAGCTGTTTGATACGCCAACATGTTAAGTCTCCGACTTGTCAGCCAGGTCACTTTGCCAGTGCTGTATAAAAAGCACTGAATTACATTGTCGTGACTATTTGACCATTTTGCTTGTCTTGTTTTACCCCCACAGAAAAAAAAAATTGCTATTTCAGAGCTGAAAGTAATCTTAGGAAAAGATCATGAGTGTGAGGAGAAAGAAAACCTATGTTAGTATTCGTAACTAGAACATATGATAGACACAATTTTGGTTTACCTGCTCTAAGAATGTCCCTTTTAACATTAACTCAAATGTTTCTTAATAGGCAGTATAAAATCAAAAACCAACACAGTATATATGAAAATGGAAAACTTTATGAAATAATAAGTCTTCACAATCTTTGGGGCTTCTCAGAGTTTTTATCTTTTTTTGCCTGTGTAGTTCCCATTTCATTGTTCTTATGCTTCTAGTCTCCTGGGGACACTTTTGCTGCTGGCTGGATTTCCTGAATTTTCATCCAGCTGAGAGATATGATAGCACGATGTCAGGTCAATAGACAAGTTATTTTCAAATCTTGTTTATGGGCAAAAAGGAAACACGCTTTGCATATAAAGCCAAGAATTTATGGTTAATATGACCAAAATCTGAACAATGTAATTCAAGAACCATTATTAGTCTAGTTCTATTACAGAAAAAGGATAAAATTAGATTTAAAAAAACAGTAAAAAACCTCCTTACTATTACTAAGAATACCTTCTAAATTTTAATACACACACTTGGTTCCTGTTTGTTTTGGGTTTTTTTTCTGGTACTATGCTTGTCCACTCTGTGGTCCATTTGGTCTAATGTCAATGTGTTCATACTCAGGGTTCATGGTAAGCTATGGGGATTTGTCATCATTCAGTGTCCTTTGCCAGGAGGAATGTATTTATTATGTTGTTCATTTCTTTCTCACTGTAGGATCCACTTCAGGTAATTTTTATGTGTGCTAACACATCTTTACATCTTGCTTTCATTCATTATTTTTCAGCTCCATGTTACACTCAACCTTACTATATACTTGTATATACTATGTACTTTGGATGCATTTGTGTATGTTGCTCACCATTTCTTTGTTCCATAAAATGACATTTTATTTCCAGGTTCAAGTCTGTATTTTTTAACTGACTACAGGTGAGATGATTGTTTTGGTGGGGTCTCTGGGGCCAAGCAAATGCTTCATTTCTCAACAAACTCTACTGTGCCAGATCCTGGGCCTCCACTTGGCAAAGCTTCTGCTGCTCATAGGATGGTTCAGGTTGGAAGAAACTTTATAGATCATTAGTTCCAACCCCTCTGCTGTGGGCAGGGACACTTTTCACTAGACTGGGTTGCACCAAGCCCCATCCAACCTGACCTTGAACACTTCCAGGAATGGGACATTCACAGCTTCTCTGGGCAACTTGTTCCAGTGCCTCACCACGTTCACAGAAAAGTAACTCATGCTAAAGCATTTCTTTCTGATATCTAATCTAAACCTACTCTCTGCAACTCCCTGCTGTACCAAACCAGTGCTGCTCTACACAGCGTGTCAGAATAGAATCTTACACTACACGAGCTGACTGCTTGTTGCTAGCTGTTGTAAATATAAAAGATATTTCTGTGCCATACAAAGAAAAACAAGAGTCAGAACAAATTAGCCATGGACAGCTTGCGAGCTTGAGGAATTGCTGCCACAGCTAACACAGGCAAAACAAAGCTGCTGGCAGGTCAAGGGAACTCCGACAGAGCAAGCCTGAGACAAGTCACAGTCACAGTGCTGAGGACTTGCAGGCTCAATACAAAACAGATGGCCTGTTACAATGGCAATGGGGTTTTACTGGGCTACATGGTCACTCACAGAACTGGGAGTGGGCCATGAGCTTAACAGCAGCCTATTGTATCCCACCTCTAAAGTACTACAGACGTAATATTGAAGTGGTTTCTCTTCCCACTTTTTTTCCTTCCCCACAGAAATTTTATCTTATAACGGGAAACACAAGTCACCCGGGTGCCTTTAAAAGCTCTGTTTGTTGAAGTCAGTGTGGGGCGGGTAGGGGAAGGAAGTATAGCATTTGAATTTAATGGCAAATTTCCAATAAATCTGTATTAGGAAAAATTTCTGAGTGAACAATGCTATGACATTGATGCATATTTTTTTAAATGTAATACAACATTTCTTATGTTGTGTTAGTCCTTGGTTAAGAGAGCAAATGCTCTTGACCTTGCAAAATGCTTACCATCATGAAATATGCCATTTTAGATTGAATTTTAGAGTGTTCGGGAAGAATACTTACTCAATTTGTTCTTAATTTGCATATGTATATACAGGAGCATAAAGTGGGTTTTTTTGATGTTTGCTTTTTTTCCCAACCATGTCTGACTTATGAAGGAGAAATGGGTAGGCAATTCTGTTATTTTTCAGTGGTAAAATTCTTGCCCTTTCACTTAAGGGAATTTCCCAAAAATCCTCATGAGCTTACATGGGTATAAAATGAATTTACTACAGAGTATGGGATGTTGCTTTAGTGTTACTATTGTACAAAAGTTACTGCAAATTGGAAACTAATGTTCTAAAAGTAACTGCACTGGAGCTTTTGAGTAACTTCCATTGCTCGACAGGCTTTAATGGGAGTCTGACTTGGTCTGTGATGAAGCTCCACATGCACATACCCAGTAACGCTTCAACCAGGGAGGTAAATCAGAGAAGGCACAGGTGACTGTATCCTGAAAAGAAGAGCCCTGGAAACATGTGACAGTAGAAGGTTTACAAGTTGTCTCAGCCAATAGCGCTAATTAGCAAAGTACTGCTATGAAATTTGTGTTGCAGATAGAACATCTCCTCAAATATACCATTTAATACTCAAAAGTCAGTAAAAATCTTCATCAATCCTTTTAACTTTCCCAGATATTAGGCAAGGGTTAATTGGTCAATGATTTAGATTTTCAGGCTCCTTACATTCATAAGCCTACACAAATGATTTCTTCAGTAACAGAGCAATATGTTCTATTTAGCTGTCAAATATATGTGAAATAAATAATGATGGCAGGCTTATCTTGCTCCTAATTTTATGAAGTTGGAAGTTAGTGTAACCTTTTTGGTATTCTCCAAATATATGGTTCAGTCTCTTGGATACTTCATTCTTTTAAAACAAATTCTCTCTAGTAGTTATCTAAGTTAAATGGTCAGCAGAGAAAACAGTTAAGTTGTTCATCATTTGCTGAAAATAAGTGTCCATAACATAAAACTTTTTCTCTTCCTTCGTTCAGGTGTAAAGTTGCATTTACTTTTACATATAATCCCTAGCATTCTGTATTTTCTGTTCTTTCCTCTTTTCTTTCAAGTGTTGTTATTCCACACGTATGCTTGTCTGGAACAGTGAATGGCCACATTTATTTTCCCAAGAGAAATATATCAATCATAACAAAACTTGCACGAAGTTTAGAAGAATCCCATAGGCCTTCGCAAAGTCTATTCCACTTCCCTCATACAGCATAAAGTTTGGGCTAAACTAATATTAAGAAAACTTTTGATGTTCAAGAACATATGTAGAAAGACATTCAAAGTGAAATATTCTCAAACTGACCAGTTACAAAAGTTAATTATTCAAGATAAAACGGTTTCAAAAGCTGTGCTTTTCAGAATTTGATAAATGAGGCATTTCTGGATGAAAAATACAAACTTTTCAAAATCCCTCACACTGAACATCCTAGGATAAAGGCAACCATAATCTCTAGTTTATTTCAGTAAACTTACCACCATTACAAAAAAATTAACATTACATGTTTTTTTAAATGAGAATGAAAAACAACAGTTAATATGTTTTCCAAATAGCTTTGCTGAGTTCTTTCATCTTGAGAGCTCTGTGAGAAACATGGGCTGTTGTGGTCTTACTCTCGTGACTGCTCTGCACTGATATTTTACAAGATCTTCTACAGTAGTTAAAAACTTCCAACACCAAGGGGATTAAGTTTGTAATATGCAAAAGCTTCACAAAGAGAATGAACTGCCCTAATACACAGGCAACAAATACAGGAGACACTTTAGAAATTTCTGAGTGCATAGAATCCAAGTCAAATTTCAGCCTAAACCTCAAAACTTACATTAGCTTAAATCCATTGTTACACTAGTATCTTCTACCTCTTAGGAGAATTCATCAATTTGATTTTCTGCACGTTCCTTCTGTTTAGCTGAAAATATGAGCAAAACAAACTTTCATATGGTCATGTCCTCAGATGATTTTTCACAGAGAAAGACTGATGAAAGTTTTAGTTCAAGGCAACTGTAGATGAATAAAAGGTTCTCAGAAAAGTCTGTGTACTCATCTATTTTTATGTCTGTAATCAAATTAAATTAACATGTGTTGAGCAGAATCCCATTGCTGACCAGGAATTATTTTACTATGTGAAGAGACGTATGAGCATATTTTGTACTGCTTGTGTGAAAAAAATAAATCAACTCCTATGTAAAGGCAGTTGATATTTGAAAACAATGTGCACAAGAGATGGTGGCATTATTTTTAACAATGATAGGGGGAAAAATGTGAATACTGCCACAGCATAGGACCCAGAATGAACCACCAACTCCTTTGTTTTTTCAGCAGTCAAATGCCACTTTGGTGAGGGGAGACCTTTATAGTTAGAATGTGACATGATTCTAGGCAAGTCTTAAGCACCTGTGTAACTCTGTAATTTATGCACTGAAATGTCTGAAAATGACATGCTTCATCCTGAATGAGACTTTCTTTAAAACCTCAGTTGCCCTAAGCCTTTATCTTTCTTCTTTTTCAGATTGATACCAAAATGGCCAATCCAGCTGTCATTAACACACTGTCCCAGTATATGCTCATCTGCAGAACAAAGCATCTCCAGAACTGCCTAAACAGTGGGTTCTGTTTGTTCAGCAGTGTGGTTCTGTACTGTTTCTTTCCGTAGGAAGGTAAAGTGCAATTAGTTGGGTTTTGAGTGGAGAGTCTTTTGATTTTTGGATTTAGACAATTAAATTGAATCCTACATCCCTGTCTGCCTTCTAGAGGAGTTGTAACAGAGACCTTGCCAATAGAGATACAAATCACACAATGATAGAGAAGTGTTCATGGTAGCAATATTTAGAGTGAGATATGTTCAGGAGGAATGTAAAACACTTCCTGCTGTTGTAGTAGTCGTTCCTGGGACAGTAAAACTACCCCCACTTTAGGATTGTAAACATACATTCTGGCTGTTTATGCATATTTTAAGTAACATCTGGTTTTGTCTTTTATATTTTAGGACAGGCTATGTAAAAACCAATTATGTAATATATTTAAATGCTTCAAACCCAATGGAGAGGGAGCTACTTACTCAAGTGCTGCTTAAAATAAACCTTGGTTTTAAAGAGCTGTGAAATATCATGTTCTCTGACATTCTTCTCATTTTTCTAAGTATTTAAAGAACAAAGTAGCAAACCAGTACTTAACTGCATAACAAAAAGCAGGTGGAGGGTGGGAGCCATGTTATTTTGCATTTTATTAAAAACATGATTCCAGAACCTTACTTTACACATGAGTAAGGGAAGATGGTGGGGTAAAGCTGTACATGTTTGACTGTTTTCAAGGAACAGTGCCAACCCACAAGGAAAAGGCAAAAATAAAGTCTTTATAAGGCATATATATTTTAAACAATTATCATTGAGGGAAATTGTAACTTTTTTATTCTGAAGGTCTTACAAAAAAAGAAAAAACTATATAATAAAATAATAAATAAATAAAACCTCATACTTTGTCCTTGAAAAGTAGATAACATTGATATCATCATTTTTATAACTCATTATCTGATATCATTAGGTGAATGTAATCATAATTCATCTGATTTTTTTTCCCACAAACTATTCAGCTATTCCTTAAAAGTGTTTTGTCAGTTTTTTCTATAAAATATGCATGGAATGTTTATGCAAATTTTCAGAAGGCAATAATTTTCAAAAGTATATAATTTAATGGGATGGTTGTAGCTCTAGTATCTTCAGTTTGTGTGATAAAAGCAATGAACTGTAAAGTTGTATTTGTCCATCTCTGTGTTCTCTGATCCATGAAGTGACCCTTCAACAATATAGAATAGTCTTTGAGCTCAGCTGTGCTGAGCTGAAGTGGCCTTGAGAGACCTGTCAGTCACTGAACTGTTACAAGAAAAGAAATCCTGTCATCTATGTACTCTCTATCTGCAAGAAACTAACTGGAAACCACTATGGAAAACCCAACACCTGATTTTTTTTTTTTTTTTTTTTTTAATATCACCCAAATATAACAGAGAGAGCTATAAGTAAAATTTTTGTAGAGCTAGCTGCATGCAGGGGCCTGGGCAAATCCTAGAGAAATTCTTGATCTCTCTACCCACAGTGTGAATTGCTTTTGACATGCATGTACTTATATGAAAAGCACTTTGCACTGATAACCTGAGAGAGCTAATATCTTCTGAAAAGTGCCTGGATGTAGATTTCAGGACTAAACATTTATGACATTAAATACCCTCAGGTTAACATGGCGCTATGTAGGTGAATGTGTCAGGTTTATACATCACAGGCATTCTTGTAGTTTTTAAAATAACCATATTTGCTAGTAAGAATTACAGGAATGCATCATGACTTGATGCTTCTTATTGCTTGACAGAACATACTTAATTCTTACCAATGTTTTTCAAAAAGGTGTATTCCTCCTGACTGGAAACTTGTCAGAAATAATACATAGAAAAAAAATTGGAAGATTAATCTCATATGGAGATTATTTCGGGCTTTAAGTTTGTTTGGGTCAGCATGATGCAAGATCCAAGTGATAAGATGCTGCACAGCCCCTGTTGTAACACCACACCCTTTTCCTTTCCCCCACCATTAGCACAGAGAAGAGGAAGTTCAAACAATGCTGAGCTGATAAACCACAGACAGCAAACTGAGCTTTATTGCCTGAGCATCATGGGTCTCTTGCATCCTGGCCTCTTCAGAGGCTGCTGTGGTGTATCAACACAGAGACCAGTTGCGCAGTTGTATTTGCAAAGTCTTTTTCCCAGAATAGTCTGTGCATCCACTTAGAAAGAGGAAAGAAGGTGTACATAAGCACTGGTAGATAAATTGCCTCATTTTCATTTTTACTAACCGTGTTTTGATATAGGATTGGATTAAAGCAGAATATGATCTCTTTATCATTTTCAGGGCATCTTGCATGTCTTTTTTTCAATTTTTGTTCAATAACCCTTCACATCTCTGTTGCTAATGTCCAGACAGAGGCTTTCAATTCCACACTGGTCACAGTTTTCAGGCCTCCATTCATATTACTCCACAGTGGCGAGGCACCACCAGAGATGAATATGTTCTGCTTGTAGTCTGTAGTTAGCATTCTGGAAAAACACCTGGGATGAGGCAAATCAAAGTCTTTCAGAGACAGCAGCAATAGCCCAGCTGAAGCGCTGCAGCTGATGTCATCATATTAAACCACTGTTTTCATTTTAATCAGAAGATATTATTTTATTTAGTGTGCACAGTTAATATAATGAACTGCCTCCTGCTGACTGAATCTTTGGCAGGTGACACATAGGGATTGGTCTGGGCTTTAGTCTGTGGGGATTTTTGGTTTTTTCCTTCTTGCTTCTGTACTCTGGTTCAAATTACAATAAAGCTTCTGTTTCTTTTCATCCCAATTTAATACTGAATGATCGTCAGATGTGTTTTACAGAGGTACTGCTTTTGTGCTGAGTATATCACAGTGCCTGGAGTAGCAATACAAGTCCTGATCAGCTTACTTGTAGAAATGAATTTTTGGAAAAAATCATCTGATATTACAGCTTTGTAGTACTCTAGTACAAATCTATCAGTCTCTAAGAGGGCAGATCAGATCCCTTGATAGCATCTTGGAGTCGGTATAAATTTTGGGATTACAGCTAATTGGCACTGATGTCAAAAATGGAATAGTTTTGGTTTTGAGGGAGATTTTAAAAATTAAGATGAAATCCAATTCAGAAAAATAGAAAAAGTTATGGAAGGAAAAGAAAGTTTAAGTTTCTTCAGAAGTTACATTTCATTAGATGTCGTAAATCCTTCTCAGTCTTACTAACAAAGCAAAAGAGAGTTGTCTCCTGTGCTTCTCTCTTCCTCATGCACATTTTCTCTCTACCCACCCCCATTTTACCTTTTATCTATTTATCTCCCTTTCTTTCACCCTCTTCTCATTTCATGCTGCCTCTCTCTATTTCTCTCTCTTACTCTCTCTCACACTTTCTGTCTCTGCTCCTTTCTCCCTCATGTTCTGCTCCTCTCCCCACTCCCAGACCCAATTTCTTCTCTCTCTATCTCACACAAAAGTAATGAAATGGAAAATTTACCTGGAAAAGCTGTTTCTTTTACGCTTAGTTTAAGGTAAATGATATTTAAAGGTAAACAGTTTGGACATAGAAAAAAGTTAATTTGTTCTAACAAAAAGGAAATCTAACTTAATCCTCTTTCTGTAGGATGATTGTGAATAAGACAGTATTTAGATAACAGTATGAGCTTTAAGAAACAAAGCAAAACTCCAGATTCTTCTAAAAATTACGTTTGTCTTACTATTATTATCTAGATAACGCCAAGAATTGAAAAAACACATTCTGCCAATATATAGAGAAAATTATTTTCTTCTCAACAAGCTCTTTGTTTAACCAATGATCTAGTTAAAGAAGCTATAACTGACTCTCATATGGTCAGCTATGTAGGTGATAACATGCAAGAATTGTTTATGATTATGTATCTATTTTTTAATTTTCTATTTCCTTGGGTAATTTTTTTTTTATTCTTTCCCTTCCAGATCTATCTCTTTACCTTCATTCTTCTTCCTGTGCTAACCTATTTTAATTTTTGTATGTCTGGTTTTTCTTTAAATAAACCTTCCTGACAAGGAATGGGTTTTTTTAAAGGGGAAAATGAAAGTGTTCAGGCTCTATCTTTTCTTTCTTTACCAAGGAGTATAGAAAAGAGAATAATTCATTCTTCAGCTCAATTTTACTAACCTGCTGCAACAATAGAGAAATAATAGTAACATAAAAAAAGTAAGCCTTGTAAGGGAGCAGTATCTAGCAGATTTATTAAAACTCAAGTTGTGTCTGAAATATAAATTCTCTTTTGCTTGTTTGTAACTAGTTTAGCTTTGCAGCAAAGTAAATTACTTTCTCAGCTGAGTACTCAGGTGAGGTCGCTTGGTTGGATTACTGGGTAATGTTTGCTCCTATTCATGATTTGCAGTTCAGTTGATTTGCACAAATTTGACTAGAGATCATTTAACTTCCGCTAGGGTTGTGTAATGGACACTGGGACCCTAGAAACAAGGGGAAATATGATTAAAGGGAACAAGATATTTGGGAAGAAAAGGGATACTGCATCTCACTGCTAGGAGGAAAAGTGGCCATTTGGCATCAGTGGCTGGTATGTGCTTCTGACCTGGACTGAACATGGCTGATTATAATTTCAGAAGAAATCCAGTTTTTAAGAGGACAAGGAAAGGAAAAAAAATACAGCAGGGGCTATATCGCACATCATCATTGGAATGAAGAGATGGTAATGCAGAGTAGAAGTGTTCCCCTTCCCTTCAGACTTAGTGTGGATTTTGTATGCGCACGACCCGAAATAGATGGAAGGAGAAAGGACTTTTCTTCAGATGAACAACAGCACTGCAAACTGTGTATGTGAGAAAGGAAATATGTTCACCCTCACAGAGCTAAAAGCCTTTCTAAACACCCTCTCTGAAGTCTTCAGAGCCTCTTAACACATCTGCAGCAAAACACAAAGAGGTCGTCATCACCTTGACCTCATCAGCATGACCTTATACATCACGTAGTATAAAAAAGAAAGAAAAAAAAATCTGTAGAAACCTTTAACAAATTGCATTTAATCCTTATTTCCTCACAAACTGCAGCATTTTATTCACACATGGATAGGCAGCAAATATGCTTGAAAGCAGACAGTATAAACAAAAACTTGAAAAGAGTAGCATTTGGTTTTCACTCCAAAGATGCTTCTGTTTTCAGTTAGAAGATATCCTGTTTATACTTTGTCAGCTCAGCTTTTGGTTGTACATGCATGAATTTAGGACTGTAACAGACACCTATTACAGGCATCTGTAACCAAAGGTGTTAACTTCTAAAGTGAAACTGTTCCATTTCTGCAAATTTACAGACCCTCAAAATCCAGAAATAACACTCTAAAATATGGAATGTCATAAGGAGAAATGGCTGTCTAGACAGGAAGGATGCTATTCTACAATCTGCTGGTATGGTTGCCCCAGAGCTTAACTTCGGATGCGGAGGGTATGGATAGCTCTAAAGTGAAATAGGATAAAACCTAAATTGACAGATCTCTAAAGCATTCATGTCCCAAGGAAAAAAAGGAAGTTTGGGGAAAACAGGAGATGACCATTCCCCATAAGTACAGAATTTTATTTCTGTACACTTATAATCGCAAATAATGATGGGACTAAGTTGTGTCTGTGTGCTTGGACGGCCTACTGTTTCTTCATTCTTTTTATCCATGACTACCTGAGTTTCTGAGGTCTGCTTTTTCTCCTGCCCATCTTCCAGGGAGTCACAGGGCTCTATAGTACACACAGGATAGCTAAGAAGATATTTAAGGTTTTTTTAACCTTAGGAAGCTGACATACCAAACAACCACTGACTTCCTGCTAATGTTAGTCTGTTTCAGATCTCTACAACAGAGAAGACTCTTTAAATGTTTTTTTTTATTTTTCTACATTGGCTGATTCCCAATTGACATAGAATTAGTTTCTTGCTTTACTTACTGTGAATGTTCACTTGCACCTATGGTGTTTCATAGGTTTAGAACATATACATACACAGATAAATATATATATATAAAACATTAACCTTTTGGGATAAATGTATATATATATTAAGTAAACATATATACATAAAAATTAGTGAAATTCATATAATATTTCTTGCAGGGTTTTTATTTACTTATAAAGCAGTGACAGATTTTGACATGTTCTCAGTTAATTAATCACATTATTTTTCCCTCTTAGTTTTATCTTCCTTTCACCATCAAGAGTGGAGAATCTCCTTGGGCGTAGACTGTGATGAAAATTGGAGCCTTTTATGATATTGGCTGTTAGCAGATACTTCATTGCCTGTGCATTGTCTACAGCACCACAGTGCGGTTATTCTAACTTTAGCAAACATGTCTCTTGTAAGCTAAATGGCCACTTGTCTCTACATGTTTATTCAAAACAGAGCAGTCTTTCAGCCTGGGTCTATTCCCTAGCTGAAGTTAATATCTCTATATGCACTCTCCCAGTGACACACCACCTCATTTCACTTCTGTCCTCTTTGATTCTTCTCCAAGACAAGAAAAAGACAATGAAAGGGAGAAGTCACAGTTACAGATCAGACTGAAAAAGACTTTCCACAATGATCTGTAGAAGAAATGAAAGTCTCTCTCCTTCTTTCACTTCCTGCACAAGTACTTATCTGAACGATGTGGAAACACCAGTGTGATGGAAGAGGCGGTTCTTGTGATGCAACAGTTGGTATTTGGAAATTCCATCTGCTATTGAAAACACATCTTACCTGAGAATGAAATTATTCCTTT
>VYXB01003786.1:654-34482 GCA_013397135.1 Pachyramphus minor
ACAGAGTGGCTGGAGAGCAGCCAGGCAGAAAGGGACCTGGGGATGCTGATTGACAGGAAGCTCAACATGAGCCAGCAGTGTGCCCAGGTGGCCAAGAAGGCCAATGGCATCCTGGCCTGGATCAGGAACAATGTGTCCAGCAGGACCAGGGAAGCAACTCTCCTCCTGTACTCAGCACTGGTGAGGCCACACCTGGAGTACTGTGTCAAGTTCTGGGCCCCTCAGTTCAGGAAAGACATTGAGGTGCTGGAGCAGGTCCAGAGAAGAGCAACAAGGCTGGGGAAGGGACTTGAACATAAGTCCTGTGAGGAGAGGCTGAGGGAGTTGGGGTTGTTTAGCCTGGAGAAGAGAAGGTTCAGGGCAGACCTCATCACTCTCTACAACTCCCTGAAAGGAGGTTGTAGCCAGGTGAGGATTGGTCTCTTCTCCCAGGCAACTATCAGTAAGACAAGAGGGCATGGTCTCAAGCTCTACCAGGGGAGGTTTAGGTTGGGTATTAGGAAGAAATTCTTTACATAGAGAGTAATCAGGCATTGGAATGGGCTGCCCAGGGAGGTGGTGGATTCTCTGTCCCTGGAGGTTTATAAGATGAGCCTGGATGTGGCACTTAGTGCCATAGTCTAGTAACTGTAGCGGTAGTGGATCAAGGCTTGGACTTGATGATCTCAGAGGTCCTTTCCAACCCGGCTGATTCTATGATTCTATATTTCCTCCACCAATGTATTCGCTTGCTTGCTTGGACACTTCTACATGGGGTATAATAAAATCTTTTTCACAACATTTCACAGGTGCTTTGATCTGATGCCAACATTTATAGTAATAGGAAAGAATGCTGCACTCCAAGATGTACAATATACATGACCTTCAACTTTAAGAACAGAGACATGGTCTGTCTTCTGAATGCTGAATCATAATTTCCTCCTTTTTTCTAACAGCTAGGACTTTGGGTACTTCAGAGGTGACCTCCATTCTCCTGTACACACAAGATTGCTTTGTTAATGTCCAGAGAATGTTGGAACTGCCAGAGGCCCTTCTCAAACACTTCATCCTTGAAGGACGGTATGCTTTAGAAGAAGGCTGTGACTCACTCTTGCTTTTCTGGCAAATGCGAATGAAAATTTTTTATTTCCCCAGTGTTTCCTCTAATTTGGAGCAGGACAACAATATCACTGGTGGGCTGTGTCTGGCTGAGATGGAGTTCATTTCCTTATAGCAGCCCTCACAGTGCTGTGCTGTGCACTGGTGGCTAGAAAGGTGTTGATAACACAGCAGTGTTTTGGTTGCTGCTGTGCAATGCTGGCACAGCATCAGTGCTATCTCCCCAACATGTTGCCCCTGCTGCACTAGACTGGGAATGGGCAAGGTTCTGGGAGGGTACGCAACTAGGGTAGCTAACCCAAACTGATGAAAGGGGAATGGAATATAGAATACCATACCATATGACATCAGCTCAGATGTAAAAGCTAAGGAAAGAGGAGAAGGGGCGGGGGGAAGGAGCATTTGTTATTTACAAATTTACAACATTTACCTTAGAGCGCAACTGGTATGCATGTTGAAGCCCTGCTTCCCAGGAAGTGTCCAGACATCACTTGCTGATGAGAAGTACAGAATAAAATCTTTGTTTTCTTCCTTTGCTCGTGCGCATGCAAACTTTTGTTTTTTCTTTAACAGACTGCCTTATCCCAACCTACGAGTTGTCTTCCATCTAATTTTCTCACCCCTGTCCAGCTGAGAAGGGGGAGTGATAAAGTGGCCTAGTAGGCACCTGGTGTCCAGCCAAAGTCACCCATCACATGGGCCAATGCATACTGTCCACGGGTCTTATTTCAACACAAGTACTTTGGGACTGTTATAGTAAGAAATATTTTTTTCATTTGTATATGGGAAGAAATGGGATATCCCAAAGAGCACCAGGAAACAGGCCCTTAAACTCAGAATCACTGATGACTGATCATTCAAGACAAGCTTATGAGAGTTGCCTGTCCCGCCACATTGAAACCTATGTGCTTTGTAATAAACTTGGGAAGCTCTGAACGCACGGCAGTCCAAAGAAGGACTGGCCAATGCGAGCACAAAAGGCCACGTCTCAGTGCAGATTACTTCAGCTATGAAGTACGCAATTGCCCAAAACTGCTGGGAGCTTGCCCTTGTCGCCAGGTCTCGTAACAGAAGCCGCGCTCTTTCGCAGCCCAACCAGAACTGCAAACTCCTGCCGCACGGAGTTCGCCGTCAGGTGCTCCTGATAACGAGTCCTTTAAGTGCTTCAATCCCTAGTTAGAATTAAGACATACAACACCAATAAAAGCCACTCTCCCCCCTCCGTACCTCTCCGCTCCCTCCCAGCACGCGCCGCGAAACGCCCGCACGGTTGCGTCGGCACCGTCCGGGAAGGAGACGGGGCCATCTCCTGACCCGCCCACCGCGGGAGCGCGAGCGTGGCGGCTCCGAGGGGGAGGGGCGGGGCCGCGGCGCGGGGCTCCGCCCGCCCCGCTCCGCCCATGGGGGGAGGCAGAAGCGGGGGCGGGGACGGCTCGGAGTTGCCGCAGCGCCGCCGCCGCTTGTAAACAGATCCCGCCCCACGTGACGCGCGCGTTACCTGCGCGGGGGCGTCGGGCATTGTCCGTGCTGGGACCGGCGGGACCGCGAGGGCGGTGGCAGGAGGCGAGTGTGCTCCGCCCTTCCTCCCCCGCCGCTCCGGTGGGGAACCAGCGCGATTCCTCCCGCCCTCCGGCCGCTAAGATGGCTGGTAGTGGGCGGTGAGGCGGCGCGGGGCTGTGGGGCGGCTGACGGGACGGTAGCGCGGAGGGCGGGAGGTGTGTGCCCCTGTGCGGAGCCGTGCGGAGCCGTGCGGCGCCATGTCCGCCTTCGCCCTGGAGGAGACGCTGGAGGCCGACTGGGTGGCCGTCAGGCCTCACGCCTTTCAGGAGCGGGAGAAGCACAAGTTCGCATTCATCGTGGCCTGGAACGAGATCGAGGGCAAGTTCGCCATCACCTGCCACAACCGCACGGCGCAGCGGCAGCGCAGCGGGTCCCGTGAGCTACACCGCGGCGGCCCCGAGGCCGCGGCCGCCCCCAAGGCCGGCGGCCCCGCGGCACGCAGGGATGTGGGGCCACCCCGAGGCTGCGCCCACCCCCGGGCCGAAGCGCTGCCCCGAAGTCCGCTACACGCCAAGTGCAGCCCGGCGCGGAGGCCGCAGGGCGGCCCGGAGGCGGCAGGTGCCGCTGAGGAGATCGAGGTGCTGGAACTGGGGAAAGAGGACGCAGCCGCCGCGCTGTCGCTGCCGCCCTCGCCCCCGCGGGCGGGCGAGCCAGGCGCTCCCGATGCCGAGCCCGTGGGAGAGGAGTGCAGCTGGGCCGGCCTCTTCTCCTTCCAGGACTTGCGGGCCGTGCACCAGCAGCTGTGCTCGGTGAACTCGGAGCTGGAGCCCTACCTGCCTGCCTTCCCGGAAGAGCCGTCAGGCATGTGGACGGTGCTGTTCGGAGCCCCGGAACTATCTGAGCAGGAGATGGACGCTCTCTGCTACAAGCTGCAAGTTTACTTGGTCCACAGCCTGGATACCTGTGGCTGGAAGATCCTGTCGCAGGTGCTCTTCACGGAGACCGACGACCCCGAAGAGTATTACGAGAGCCTGAGTGAGCTGCGACAGAAAGGGTACGAGGAGGTGCTGCAGCGGGCCCGCAGGAGAATCCAGGAGGTGAGACTGGTCCAGATAACTCCACTTTGGTGTCACCTTTAGTTTAATCTGTGACATCCTTTTTAAATCGTTCTCTTCCTTGTTCTTGTCCCGTTCCTTAGTGAGAAAATGAGGCTTAACCTTTCTAGGGTCTCTAGGGCCAGGATTTAAAAAGGTGCAGATTTTCTTGCTCGTCTGAGTGTGGCTCAATACTTTATTCTGATGTAGATGTTTGTGAACAAGTATGTGATGGATTTGGCAAGATCCCGTATTTTTGTTATTGTGTTGCCTTGGACGAGGATGTGTTGGGGTGTGAATTTTTCTATTAAATAGAAGCAGCAACATGTGGTGTTTATTTTGACAGTACAATTTAGGCACTTGAGGCCAAGAAATTCTAGGTTCCTGTAGGCTCTGGGTGCTGAATCTGGTATTTATATAGTATGATGACGTTTTCCAGTGAATTTGGACTAAGTACAACTTTTGTTCAGCAGATAAGTTCCTAGAGTGGGGATTTTTAAAAAACAAGCTGTCTGACCCTAGCGGTTATTTACTGTGTTGCTCTTGGTAGTTTCAGTCAAGACTTGGATATTTCAGGACACGCCATGTCTTTCCTGTACCATGTACTGTTTAGACACAGTAGTTGAGGACTTCCTGCTAACTAACTACTAGTATAAGTGTGTGGGAATTTTTCCACTTTCTCAGTCTTCGTGGGCTGAGGTGTATGAGGACCCAGATTTCCCAAATATAGAAGGAGAATGTTACGCTTGTTTTTGGGGTTTTTTTCAGTGGCCTTGGTCCAGAATGTAACAGGATCTATCTAGATGTGACTGTGAGTACGGATCAGGTTAGGGAATTCTTTATTTTTGCAAACAACACATTAATTCTATTGTGTGGATATAGGTCAGGTTTGGCTGCTTCAGCTACCTATGTATATCCTACCAACATCCTATCATTTAAAGGGGCATGATAATCTATTAAATTAATCAAGAATAATTTCTTGATACTTGGTATACAACTGGTTATTAGTCTGGGAATTTTCAGCAGTAGTTTTAGTCCAGAGAATATGAAAGCATATCATCTTCCATTGTTTTGTTTGACTGCATGAATTTTTGGGACTGTACACTTAGACTTAGCCTTTAGCTCAGCAGTTCTTACAAGAAGCTGTGCAGGACACGGGAAATTCCTGTTAATCATCTGAAATTTGGGAACGAGGTACCTAACTCAAGGCATTTGAGAAAATGCTGATTTTAGGAATTACTGAGCAAGAACCATTTGTTCCTTGGAGAATCTTAATTTCTATTTTGTTAGCAGTAGTACTATTGGCAAAAAATAAATTGGTTATCAATATACAATACAAGCTTTATCCATCAAGATCTAGAAACTGCAATATCTTATTCTCTGTTAGTGTTCTGAACTTGGTGCAGACAAAATGGCAGAGCCTATGTATGCATTTGACTACAGTCCTTTCCCATGGTAACCACAGTCCAGTAGTGTACCGAGAGGCAATATAGCTGTACTTCTGTTACTGTCAACTGTGTAAGTTGATCCTTCTTTAATTAAAGGTAGTTCATGTTTAAGAAAAGAAACCAATGGAATGACCCGCTCTTTCCCACTTGGCTCTCAGGTTTCTCTTTTCCTTACCTGATAAGGGTTTGCTTAGTCTACAGGAAATGTCTTTCTTTTAAGCAAATACTGGTACTCTTTGTCATTGCAATTCTAAACAAATGAAGCAGTGGATGATGGGTACTGCTTGGTATTTCTGAAGTAAAGGCTTTTTTCTTACTTTAAAGCAAACGTGCTGAATCTATGCTTTATCTTACTCTTTAATTTGCTTTTTCATCTGTGCTTGAAATCTGTCTTTTAGTTGGTTGCAGGAGTGTTGGATCTGTGCAATTTTAAACAATTTTGACTCTTACAAGAACTTTGGGGAAAAAGAGGAAGCAATTGAGCAGCATTGGTAACTGGCATGGTATCTAGGGCCACAGGGAATGCAAAGGGTCTTCATTAATGTAAAGTTGTGCAAAAGACAAGTTTTGAAATCCCAAGACCTTGACTTAGCATCTTAAAATATGCCTCTGTGGTTTATAGGTATGTCATACATGTCTTTTATTTCCCAGGACAAACTTTTCTGTGCAGAGTATTACTTGAGAAATGTTTGCTGTTTCTGTTGATTGTATTCTTTGGGGTGGAGAAGCAAAATGAGCAACAAAGCCTCATATTCCTTGTTTGAGCATCCACTACTTGGCCATTTGTTGCTTTTCATAAGTTATGCACAAACCAGTTTATTTTCACAGCAGATAATAATTGTTGCTCTTTGTAGTAGTAATTTTTATCTCAGTCTGAATTTTAAATTTAATAAGCCCAAAGAATGTTGCAAGTAGAAACAGATCCAAGATGAGTAAGTAAAATAGTTGTAGAGGAACTGTGTGACCTGGAATTTATTTCTTCTGCCTGATTTGCAGTTTTGAAATAGTGTGTCTTTTTTTTTTTTTTTTGAAATAAAGCTATTAATTTTGGAATGGTTAAGGAATTTATGTTAAAGTAAAAACCTGTTCATTAAGTTTATACCCGTTTAAAAAGATTCCTCAGGTGCTCAGCTGAAAAGATTAGAAAGATGTTATTTCGATAGAGAGTATGTCACTGAATCCTTATTTGTCATTCCTGCTTCTTGGACAGTATTTCTGAAATCTTAAACTTTCTGTCTAGAAGCAGAAAACATTTGCCTCTGTCCTTCCCCGTTTCCTATGTTCCTTGTATATATAGAGGAGATTTTCTAGGCCATATGTACATGTTTATAAATTTTTGTGACTTAAGTAATACCAAAGATGATGGTGTATCCCTTTGTCCATGCTGCATTCTCAAAAGGTTGAATGTAGTTGTGGTTTTTCTGAAAAAAAGTGGTGTTAGTCTCAACTATGATTAAGAGGGTTTGGTGGCTTAGTCATGCCATAGACATACTTCATTGTGTGCTTTGGCAATAGCAAGTTGAGGATTTGGGAAGCCTATCTATGTACTATGTGTGTAATTCAGCATCTTTGAATTAATGGCACCTGGGAATGTTCCTGTTCCTTATTGCTCTTAATTCCCCTGGCACACTGAAATTTGGTGGATGATAGTCTACAGGATCTTGAGTGCCAGGCATGAAACTAGTCAAGAGACTTGCTTTGGTTTTCTTTTTGCTTTATAAAATCTATGAATTCCACTGTCTGCAGGTGGACAAAGACCATCTGTCTGTGTGTGTTCTTTTGAATTGCTGTAATAGAAAAGTTCAGACACTTCAAAGTGCATGATTAAATTCTGAAGAAATTTTGAAAGCATCTTGTCTTCTGTCATCTGCCCTGAGAGTGAGGACCTACTGCTATTTTTAATCTCCATCTCCTGTGTAGTGTTATATTTATTTACTAAGCATAAGAATAGCCCTGAAAACTTTTGTCTTGTGTTGGTTGGCTTAATTTTCTTTTGATTCAAAGAACCTGGAAAGCTAAGGAAAATGTGTGGGGGTTTTTTTGTTTTGTTTTTGTTGTTGTTGTTTTGGGTTTTTTTAACAGTAACAACTTGTATGAGAAGAAAATGTAGGGTTTTTTGATGGAAGACTGTATGATCACTTGAATTTCTTCTTAAATCAGATTCAGGTTTTTTTAAAATTACTTTTGCAGCTTCGATAGGCATACTTTTTATTTTTGTTTTGAATGAATGAAATATGTTTGTCAAATCACAGGAAGTGGTAAGGAATTGGCTATGGAATTTCATATTTTTTACTTTCCAACGTGTATTTCTTCAATATTGTCACTTAAAAAAGGATCCAATATCCAATGTCGTTTTGTTGAAGCTATTATAGTATTTTAGTGAAAAATAATATCCAGGATCATCTCTGACTAGGAGAATTTTATTGCTTTTGGTTATATATATTCAGTTCTGAAATAAATGTATATATGCTAGATAGTGGGGCACTGTACCAAAAATGGAACTTTAGTTGCCTGATGGCTATTCAGTGATCTACTGCTAGGCATAGTGAGATTAGAGAACTTCAACATCAAACTCAAAAATAATTCAAAAGTAAGTATAAGACATTACAAAAAAGTATTCAGTGTTTCAGTAACACAGAAAAAATGTTAGCAGTAGTGTTTCCATCAAACCAATGTAACATTTTTTATGCAAGAAGCAAAGATAACTGAATATGGTATATGAGCTACAGTGCTAGATTTAGAAGATACACAAGGTGTCTCAGGGGAGAACAGAACACTGGTTTGGATTTCACTGTGAGAACACAGGGGCTTAAAATAAGATACACTGTGTATTTTTTTCCCTATTGACTTGAGTAGAGCAGAGTTAGTGCTAAGTTAATGCTGAGCATTCAGGAAATTCAAGCTATTTTTGTTTGAATGCTTCTTTTTACGTACTCATTATTTATACTGTTAACTCGTTACCAGGAAAACTGTTTTGCTTCTCAATCCTTTGTAATTAGGCTGTTTAACCGAACTAGTACTGTAAGCTAGTACTAACCAAAATAAAATATATCAGCAGCTGTATGGCATGCTCGATAGAAGAGGCAAGTAGCCTTCAAGCTCCTAGGAGACACCTACATGATATTACTACTCTGACTAGTACTGAGCTAATACTAGAGTTAGCTGAAAATGACTACTGTAGCTGTCTCTGAAAACATCAGAATGCTTAAAATAGTGTATGTTTCTTCAAAGTGTGGACAAATTATGTGTACACAAAGAAAAGGACATCCACTTGAGAAACTGAGAAGTTTTTTTCTTGGCAGAACTTAAGTCTTACATGAAAATTAGGAGTACATTCTCTAGAATAGAGCAATATTAGTTAGCTAGTAAGCCTGGACTTAATTTTTAGAAACTGAAGACTGCAGCTTGCCGGTCTCATAATTAATTTCCTTATCCAAATACTTGGGAGCAAAAAAAAAAAAAAAAAAAAAAATGCAGTATATGCTCTGTTCGGCTGCCTAAACTGGCAGTTTAGGGAAGTGGTTCTCCTCTTCAGATTATTTTATTTGATATTCCGCTTGTTTCCATAGATGTAGAGATAGACTTTCCCCTTTTTTTCTTTAAAGTTGTTGATATGCAGTTGCAGCATTTTCATATGACAGAATATTTTGAAGAGTTATGAACAATCTGTGTAATAAACACTCTGTAACCCATTTTACTCCTCAGGATTCACAGTTTATTTAATTTCTCTAGCTTTTAGAGATGATGTTATGTTTCTTTCTTCATGTTTACCTTTGTCTTGCATTTCTTTTCTCATTTTCCTCATAATTGTTTTCTTTCTCTTCAACTGAATGTCCTCCCTTCAGGTAAATGCCTTTTGAAACTGTTTTCTTAATCTAGTAACAACATCTTCCTCTCCTTTTCTGACTGAGATAGTATTACCCAAGCATGTTTACAATTTGAAAACAAATTATTTCTAATAATTTAATCTTTTTATGTTTCTTTCTGTAACACGACAGGACACTGTTTACAGACAGTGAGGATTATGTTTCTTGCAAATGTAAATGCTGCTACTGCAGAGCTGAAGAAGGCATTGAGAAGCAAAGATTTTCAGAAATGGCTGCATTTTTTTCCTTTTTGAGGATGTGCTTTTAACAGTTCTTTTTTAATATTAGTTGAAACATAGCATTGTAATCCACCAGGATATTGCTGTTAATGGAGAGGACTTCAGTTGAAGTGCGGAATCAGTCCAGCTAAAGATATATCTTCCAGACTTTATCTTTGCAAGAGATGAAAACCTAGCCATGAGGAATATGGTAGAGAGAGAAGGAAGAAAGAATAGGAGGAGAGGGAAGAAGAATGATGATATTCTAAAGATACGCAACANATTCTATAATGCCACACTGCATTTATTTTTTCAGTATACAAAAGCAAGTGAAGAAAATGAACATGCATTGTACTCTTTAGAGGAACCTGCATCTAGAACCTATTTTGCAGTTTTGGTGGCAACTGGAGTATTTAGGACTGGCTAATAATAAAAGAGCTACATTGTTTCTTCTCCCTTTTCCAAAAAACAAACACAAAAATAACCCTAAGTTAAAATAATTATTTTTAAAATGTCGCAGTTATCGTTAATGTGCTGTGTAGAAAAAGCTTGTAGATAATATACTCTGCTGTTGTAAACAATTTATTGTGTTAGAAATTCAGTATCCAGAAGCTTTGTCCTGCTGCTGGTTTTTGGTCTGATAACCCTTCTAGGGAAGGGACACATGAGGCTGTCAGCAACTGTTGGTTTAACTTTGTGTAGAGTATACTGATCTAGATGAGTAGATGAAGAGCTTTTTGAGGAAGGGACATGAAGCCAATGGGTATTAGAACAATTAATTTAATTACTCCTGCATAGTACTAACATTACTGTGTCTGTTCAAAACTAAGATCTTGGATAGTTCACTGAAAATACTTGCTTTAAGAGCAGTGCTGTTTTAATAGCAAACATGCAAGAATGTTTTAAGAACAATGTTGAAAGAATTGTTGTGACTTTGCAGGAAGTAGTAGTATGCTCTCATCAGAAATGTGATGGTCCTATTTGCTAGAATACGGGTTAGCCTTTAGGTTTAAGCACTTTTGTGACTTGAAACAGGATTATAAAAATAAAGACAGCAGTCTGAATTTGTTGAGCAGGAAATTGGATGATCTCTTAGTATCTTCTAGTTATAAGCTGTATCAGCTAATAAGGGAAATATGTTTTTGTTTTAATTAGTTTTCTGTTGAACCTAGCCCAATTTCCATTTTCTGAAGAATTTGGATTATTATTACTTTATCTGAAAACCTCATGAAGGATTTTAACACAGAGTAATAGATAATAACTTGAAACATCTCTTCAAATATCTCTGTTTACTAGCTCTTGCCTGTAAACTGTGTCCATTATTATTAGTAACCTCTTATTAAAGGCTTGTTGGTGCAGTTTGGACTTTATTTTTGAATTAGCTCTTCTGTAGGCATAAAGGTGTTTTGATATGAAGACAGCTTCGCTGGCAAGCTAGGCATCATCTGGAGCCATTGAGTGTAGATGTGAATAGAACACTGGTGGTGTATCTGCACAACTCCACTCACCGGTAGCAAAAATTTCGGCAGATACTGCTTTCAGTTAAAAACGTTTTGCTGATAAAACCCTATCTCAGGGTTTCCTTTCTATCTCTTCTTTTCTTTTTGTGGCATTTATGTAGTAGTATCAAATGTATAGTTATGAGGAGGTGTTTTTTGTTCCATATGGGATAGACAAACATTACTCATTCAAACAAATTTAAACACTTAGGAGACTTTTTTGTTAGGGATTTGCTTCTGGAAAG
Organism: Pachyramphus minor; assembly: GCA_013397135.1. Classification (NCBI taxonomy): domain Eukaryota; kingdom Metazoa; phylum Chordata; class Aves; order Passeriformes; family Tyrannidae; genus Pachyramphus; species Pachyramphus minor. Next base: position 11,623 of record VYXB01003786.1, read on the forward strand.
GTGTTACAAAACACTTTCTGTCATCCAGCAAACTTTTTGTTTTGTTTTAAAGGAAATTGAGTACCTTTGCTTTCTTAAATGCATAAAATAAGCAAAAAATTTCATTATCTACTGTTACAGTACTTTTCAAAATGCGTTTGTGGGGTAGTGTTTATGACCTTCTTTTGGGAAAAATGCTAGTGTGAGGAAACTGGATGGGTTTATTTTTTTTCTGTTGAAAAATGTTTAAATAATCAATTAACATTTGTGATAACTTGTAGACAATTTATGGGGGTCATCTAAAATTAATAGTAGCACAACTTTTCATGTAACCGTATTGCATCATGACTTGTTTTGAGCTACTTAGGAAGCGAGTATTGTTAAAGATTTTCAATAACTTAGAATCATAAATTATTATGCTAGAAGGAACCTGATTGTTTTCTAGTTGAACCCCATGCTTAAACTAGCTTTGATTAGGACTTCCTTCTTTTTTTTAAAAAAACCCCAAACTTTAAATAATACACACAAAACACTGTGTTTTATATCTGTTGTAAGGAAATTTAAAAAAAAAAAAGGAAAAAAAAGAATTTATGAAGTTGTGAAACTTTTGAGGGAGAGAATCTGTAGATTAGTTCTAGAAGTTTCTGGAAGTTTGTAATTTTTGTACAAGTAGCACTGTGCTTCAGAGCACAATTTTTTCAGCTTTCAATAATGGGATACATGTTCGTCATCATCAAATGTCAGAATTTTGAGTTGTATCATTTTGTCACTTCAGAGTAGTATAATTCAGTAAAAAAGTTGTATGTGGGAGAAGGCTAAAGAATCCAATACTACTGGCCATATTGGAGCTGTTCTGGAAGAGTTGAATTGATAGGTAAATGGTATGTATTATTTCAACTGTGTTTTATCATGCTGCTTTATTGTGCATGGATTTTATTTTTTCATAACACTTAAACTGTTTATCCTTCCCCATTCATTGCTCTATAAGAAAGGAATAAAACTAACCCGAACAGTTAGCATGACAGAATACAAGTCTGCTCACCTGATGCTAATATAAATTGCTTTTGCCTTAAATACTGTTCTGTTATCATGGCTTGGCTTTGCGAATGAAGATTTTGAAGGGCTCTACCCACGCTTGTTACAGGCACACTGATGGCTGAAAAGGCCAATGTGTGATAGACAGGTTCTGTTATGAAAGTGAAATAGCTTGTAATTTACATTGTATTTAGTGCTGAGGAGGAAAAGTGCGTAATATGAGATCTAAGAATTTTCTTGGTATCTTATTTAGTGTTTCGTTATTAATAGTGGACTGTAAATATGTTCCTTCTAGTGGGCTTTTTTTGGATGTTATATTCGACTTTTTTATAAAAAGAAACGTAATTTGAGCTTGGAAACTTTAAAACCTGCATTTAGTGATGCAAAATGCTGTTTTCTTCTTAGACCTGCCTTTCCATGATTTCACTGTTGCATGAGGTCCTGTAGAAGTTGAAACAGTATTGAACTCCAGCTGCATTGAAAGGACACACAGAGGGCCATTTGAGTTACCTGTCAGCTGTCACCTGGGTTTAAAGGTGGTTGTTGAGAGCTGTTGAACTAGATTGTGAGCTCGCTAGTGTTGTTTTCTGTTGTCCCCACTTTCAGCTTTGTGTTTGTTTCTATTCTGCTTCTCTGTCCTTGTGATGTGCTGATGCAACTCATTAAACCTGAGTAAATTAATTCAAGAGAAACTACAAAAACAGCTTTCTGCTGGATGCTGAGTTAGTGTGTTGAAATGTCGGCACCAAAGCCAGTGAAGTGGAGGAAGAAGGCGAGTAAGAGCAGAAGGAACACAGAACTGAAGAAGAGTTGGAAGAAGAGAGGGAAGAGGGGTATTGAAAGTGGAATCTTCTTTTGATAGAAGCAAGCTATTAGCTTAGCTTTTAAGAGTAAATTCACCCATACCAGTGCTTGGAATCTGGTATTGTCATAATGCTTTACCTGCTTTGAATTAGATTTTTAGAAGTCTTAACAGTGGACTTACCACATATTTGAGAATTATCTGCGGCTGTGCCAAATGCATTGTAAAACTGCTGAGAGTACTAATTCTGTGCTCCTGATCTAATTCTCAAGAACTGATTTGAGGGTGAAACTGACTGTACCTCTTAAATTTTTTTTTCTTCCCATCAAATGTACTTCTTTGTTTTCATAGAAGAACATTTACTTTTTAGTGGAGCTGGGTATTTGGCTGGGGCTGTGCCCCAGCATCACAAATCTTACATGAAGGGTTTTAAGACTAGTACTTTTAATACTTGCTGAATGTCTTTGTTCTGTGCACATCTTTTTGCTTAGACATTTGTCAGTTTTGAAGCTCTTGAGTATATTTTCCTAACAGCATAGTTCAGAAGCAGAGAAGAAGAGGATCTGTGGACCAAAAGTTAATGTATTTTATGGCACAGCATGAATACTTATGTAATGTATGTTCTCAGTCTTCTGGCTTGCAGAAAAAAAATTACTTAGAACTCATTATGACATGTGTAAAATAAATTCTTTGCCAAGCCTTCAGGGTGAGGTGTTGCCTAGAAATCTTTCTGTTCAGAGTTACCATGTTCCAACCGATCAGTGATTCATTAGTGACTTTATCTTTTAGTTATTTTGCCCCTTTCCGAAGGAAAGAAGTCCCAGAGTGCCATAATAACTCTGAAATACAGTAAACAGATTGTATTTTATTCATCAAATCACATTACAATGTAAATACCTATTTCTGTGTTACTAACAGAAAAAAACCCCAAACCTAAGACTCCTATGCAATTAGCCTTTGTCTCCTATGATTTCTGTAGCTTATCTGTGCTATACTGTTCTAAGTAATATACTAAATTCAAGCAAATGCCTAGTTTTTAGAGGCATTCATTTGACATGATAGTCTAACTCAGGAGTGTCACAAGCACATCACACAGGAAGGATGACCAGACATGTAAGTACCATCTTAAACAAAAACACATGGTGTTACACATTTGTCTTGTTTACAGGAAAGAAGATGCATCATTTTTAATTGTTGACCTCTTCCTCTTTGAGCTTTAGGAAGAGATCTAGTGTGCCATACATTGTTGCCTGAGCTTTATGCCTGAACCATGTGATATTCCAACAAATTACAATAATACATACAGTTCTGCAGAGATTTTTATTTAGAATGTTGTGTGGGAGGAGAGAAGTTGCATTGTTCAGTAATGATGCATACATGGAAGTAATGTTTTGGCTCACTTGGCTGCATTAAAATACTACTTTAGTTTTTCTTAGTTCAGTTCTTGACCTTTCTGTGGAATTAGAGGTAGCATGTTGAAATGAAGTGCATTTTGGTAGGCAGTGTAAATGAACTTGACAAAAGTAATTGTTACTGTCCAGGAGCTGTTAACCTAAGTGTAACAGAGGATGACTGATATGAGGGAAGAGACCAGGCAATCTGCTGTGTGCTGGTTGTAGCCTTCAGGTGTATTCTGTTGTAGTGGATAGATGTTGGACACCAGGTGCCCACCAAAGCTGCTCTGACTCCCCTAATCAGCAAGAATATGATGGGTCTCATGGATCGAGATAAGGACAGGGAGAGATCACTCGCCAGTTACTGTCACAGGCAAAACAGGCTCAATGTAGGGAAATGAAATTAATTTATCAGAGTAGGATAATGAAAAATAAAACCAAATCATAAAACACCTTCACACCACCCCTGCCTTCTTCCTGGGCTCAACTTTTTTACTGGCTACTCTGCCTCCTCTCCCCAGGTGGCACAGGGGAACAGGGAATGAGGGTTGTGGTCAGTTCATCATCTCTTGTCTTTACCACTCCTTCCTCTTCATGGTCTTCCCCTGCTACAGAGTTGGGACTCACCCAGAGGAGACAGACCTCTCTGAACTTCTGTGGTGTGGGTCCATCTCACAGCGTGCACAGTCTTTGGGGAACAGCCTGGACTGGGCCAACATCTGTCTCCTGTGGGGGCATAGGTCCTGCAGAAAACTGCTCCAGGATGGGCTCTTCTGTCAGTGGGGCTACAGGTTGCCAGGAACCTGCTCCATCGTGGGCTGTGCATGGAATGACAGTTTGCTTCAGGGCCCATTCAGTTGCTCCGGTATGGGGTCTTCACAGGCTGCAGGAGAATCTCTATGTTGGTGCTTGAGGGAACCTCCCGCTGTTGCTCCACTGACCTTGGTGTGTGCAGAGTTGTTTCTCTCACTTGTTCCCTCTCCTCTCTTGGGCTGTAGTTGTTGTGCCAGCAATCTTTCCTTCTCCTTAAATGTTATCCCAGAGGTGCTGATGGACTTTGCCTTGGCCAGTGGTGGGTCCATCTTGGAGCTTGCTGGCGTTGGCTATGTTGGACATGGGGGAAGCTTCTGGCATCTTCCCACAGGGGCCAACTCTATAGCTCCCCTGCTACAAAAACCTTGCCACCTACACATAATACATCTCTGCACAGATGTACTGAGGTACACAGGCTCTCTGCACACAGGTAAAGAACTGTTTTAAATAGGGTTTAAAGAGGAAAAATGTGGCTCACTTCATATTAGCAGCTCTTCAGAGGCTTAGAAGACACACTTTAGGGAATTTTCTTTCTTCTTTCTTGTGTTTTAAACACTCCGTGTTTTGCTTTCCAGTATCTTCGTTGGGTTTTGTTTTGTGTGCATGTTTGTTTGCTGTTTATTTCTTAGAATAAGAATAAACTTTGAAATTGTTGTATGTGTTGATGTGTGCATTTGGTTTGATTAGTTGAATCACTCAGTTTTTCTTTAACAGCCATTTAGAAAACTCCCCGCAAATCCAGACAATAACTTGGCAGTGCATCAGTGTACACTTCCCATTCCCTGTTTTCAGAAGTCTCTTTGAAAAAAATGGGTTTTTTTGTCCACTTAATTGGTGGTCATTTGCTGTGCTGTTTCCAAGTAAGTTAATATGGAATTAACTTGTTTATATCTTTTTTAATCTTAAGAGGTTAGACAGCTGTAGCGCTGGTTCCAGTACTTCTCATGCTAGTCAGTATTAACTAATTTATTTATGCCATTCCCCTGCTCCCTCTTCTGTATCCATATTTTGTATTCTCTTAGATGATTTCTGCCCTAGCAGTAAAATACACTTCAGATGTGTGCTGGAGAGTCAGGTTTTGATCTGTTACTGCTACAATAATCCAAGTGGTTTTTTTATACTGCAAAGGTAAGCATTGTTGACAGCAATGCAGTCCTGCAAACAGAAAGCTGGATGTCGTGGAAAGGACATCCAAAACCTAACTAATTTGTGACATTAAAGTACAGGACCATGTGTGTAAGAGGGAGAAAAGCTGTTTGCCTATTGTAAAGATTTCATGTAGTTAAGACTCCTCATTGCCGGCGCATGTGGAAGTGTTTGCTTTTAACAATAATTTCTTTTGTTTGGATAAAGATAACTTAAAAAGAGAAGCAGTTCTAAGCACATTCTGATGCAAAAAAATTGCACTGTAGGTTCAGTTGCTAAAATTCTGCATACAGATTTTTATGTGCTTTATAGCTTTACTTCTTTGCAACTTGTCTGAAGCTCATTACGGACTAATGCAAGTACATCAGAAGGAGGGTTTGGTATTTTACTCTTAGGACTGCTGTTCTGGGTGAAGGATGGAGTATCTAAAAGCTATTCTGTCTGCAGTACTGTACTTCTCTCTGACAACAGCTATCTGTAGGGTTTTTCTCCTGTGAGACCTGTGACAATGAATATGCTGCTTCAGTTAAAAATCTTTAGAATTCTCCCTGGAAATGGCAAGTAATACTGTCAGGCTTCCAAGCATCTAACTTCATAAGAAAATAGGGTATTCTGTAGTGTGAAGAAGCTTAGGAAGATCTTTATTGATGGTTTTATCTAAAAATGGACATATGTAATATTGCAATATTTTTATAAAGCACACAAAATAAAATAAGAATAACAGGGAAAGTTCTGGGAGTAATAGCAAAGGAAATTTAAGACTTGATTCTTCATTGTTTAAATCAGGCTTTGGATTATGCTCCCAGCTGAGGTCAACCTGCACATAATTACACTGTCTGCTATAATGCTTTTAAAGTTTTATGGACAAAATATTTTTTACAAAATACTGAAATAAGAAATAACCTTTGTTATGCGGTTCAAATATGCATGCTGTTAAATTAAAAAAAGAAAAAGGGTTTCCTGCTGGTTAGAGTGTATCTGCATAATGGTTGTCAAAAATATATGGATTCATTTAGTTGTGAACAATGTAACATCTGTGAAACATAATTCTCAAAATAAATGCAGTATTTAATGGGTATAGCACTAGTCAGGCCTGTACAGGATGTTAGTCTACTCTTCTCTGCTCAGTGCTTTAATATGATTTAAAACTGTGGAAGACAAAGATTCATACTGAGACTGTTGAAGTAAATGAGCAGTAATGCTGAATGTGCTGAGAACTGGTCTTCACTGGGGCGTAGAACATGCTACAAAAATTGGTCATGTATTTTTTGCTAACACCTTGGAAACTGCTTGGTTTTAACTTACTGGATTGGTCAAGACATTTGGCTAGGTACTCATTTAGGTACTGCCTGTGTGAAAATTGGAACGTACAGAATCAAACTACTTATGAGTCTGTGGAGGGCCTGGTTTGCCTTAAGACCTTATTAATTCAGTGGATTCTGTGCTAGTCGTGGCATTATCTAGTAGTCTGAATACTGTCTGGATGTCAGCCAGCTAAAAAAATGCTTCAGCTGACTTTGATCCAGAACAGGAAAGCTTCCATCATATTGTGTTCTAATGGGAGTTGCTGTATGTAGCCAGTTTAGCACCATGTACTTCCCACATCAATGCTCATTTCAGATTGGTGGCAATAAAGCAGCCTGGACCCTTCATCAGCCTTACAAGGCTCTGTCTAGAAGTAGCTATTAGTGTTCTGTTCATACCACACTGTGTTAATGAAGGCTTAGTGATTGGTAATGACATCAGTTCCAAAAAATGAGAGAATAATTCTGTATTCTTTTAAACTATGTGTATAGAAACATTTAGGTCAGAGAAGACCTTTAAGATCACCAAGTCCAACGATTAATGTAGCGCTGTCAAGCCCACCAGTAAACCACCTCCCTAAGTGCCACATCTGTATATCTTTGAAGTACCATCAGAGTTGGTGACTCAACCATTTCCCTGGGCAACCTGTTCCAATGCTTGACAACCATTTCCATGAAAAATTATCCAGTCTTAACCTGGCACAACGTGAGGTCATTTCCTCTTGCCCTATTGCTTGTTACTTGGGAGAAAAGGCCGACCTCCATCTGGCTACAACTAGTAGGAAAAAACCAAACACCAGTAAGACAAACTGTACATTTAGTGAAGGAGTAGTGCTTCATTAGGACAATCCATAGCAACTCCTGCCTGCTTTAAGCAAGAATGTAATATAGGGAAAATTATTGTATTGGGCTGACTGTGGTTTCCAAATGCTTATTAGCTATACCATCTATTTCCCATTGTCTAATAAACTGAGAGAGTTGATTCTTATAGTTAGTTCATGTAGTTCAGGTGAACTTCCCCAGGAAGCTAATCTACTCAGCAGTGGAAGACTGGATATTTGCTGAAAGGAAAATACCTTTTCAAGTGGGCCTTTTCAAGTTACCTGTCATACCATTTTGAGAAGTGCTGTATGTAACAATCTGGTTTATTTTTGGTAGGTCTTTCCCTTCATCTTTCTTCTCTTACCGAAAGAAAACTAGGCAGCACATTGCACTTAAAGCACTATAGTTTGCCTGCTTCTGCTTCCTACTTACCTGGTAGGGGAAGAAGCAGTTTTTAGCCAAAAACATTCCAATATTTTGGTTTATTTAGGCTAACCTTGTAAGACTCATTCTCTAGAGAGTTCACCAGCTCCTTCTCCAAAGCTGCCTTGGAGCTGCCCTTCTCCGGACTTGCTCCAGCACCTCAATGTCTTTCTTGTAGCCAGGGGCCCAAAACACTGAACAAAATAATGAACACAGTATTCCAGATCAGTGTCCAGGTGTTTTTCATGAAAACATTGAATAAGCCTGAAGAAGATGTTAATAGAGGTGGGTGTAATGAGGCTGCATGTAACGAGTACTTGCAAGTTGGTAACCTTCCTACCTGTTTTGAAGAGTATCCCTGTACAATAGCTCTTTGCACCAAATCAAATTAGATATATGTAGTTCTATGTGAATAACCTTCCGTTTGGTGTTTTTTGGTGTTTTGGGGGTTTTTTTGTTTGTTTTGTTTTTGTTGTTTTGTGGTTTTTTGTTTTGTTTGTTTGTTTGTTTTGGGTTTTTTTGTGTGCATGTGTTTTGGTTTTTGTTTTTTTTTCCAATTGAGGGTTTGGTATTTCTGAAGGATTGAGAATCAGGATTTGATTTAGGATTGAAGTAACCCCATCAATGCACCAAATAGAACTGGAGTTACGCCCATTTACTTACCTTTTATATGCACGGAAATGTATTGATAGTTCATTACTTTATCCCTGCTGTTTCCAGTGTGGACATTATTTTTGCTGAACAGCCAAGTAATTATAAGTGTCTACTAGCTTTTAGTGTCTCTAAGATGTCTCTGTACTACACTGATAGTCATAAAATTGTTATGGTCCTTCATGTCTTGACACTTTCACTCCAGCTTCTGAAAAGTTGTCCATCTTCCAAAATATCAGAACTATTAAATAGGGCTTAAGAATAGTCTATGAACAACAACAACAAAAAAGTCCCTGTGTTGTACTATTCTGTTCCTGGAATGAATTTACCCAAGACTCTCCTTTAAATGGTGATTAAATTTTCTCCAGTTGTCATTTTTTGTTGCCCACCTAGAATTTGCATTGTAGTAGAGTGGTAGGGTTTCAAAATGAAAAAAAGGTGTAAATTTATTTAATAGTAAGATTTTAATAGCCTAAGTAACTGAAAGGAAATTAACATGATAGTGTGCTGGTTGAGTTGCTACTAATAGTAGAGACCCTTCTTGCAATGAATGGCTTGAGAAGAAAGGTTTAGTTTTTCAGTAACTTTGTGACTGCAAGAGGTTTTCCTGATAGTGCCAGGGGAGGAAAACAGAAGAAAGCTGGAGTATGACAGCTCTGGGTTTAGGCACCAGCCACAACAAAGGGGAGCTGAGGTAGATGGTGACTTCTTAGACTACATGGCTAAAACAACTAGTGGGATGGAATAATATATGGTATCCATAGGGAACTTAGTCCTCAAATCCAAAAGCATCTGGGATGACTTCTGTCCCTATAGTTTCAGGTTATGTTATGTGTGTCTAATCCTGAAAGTTCATAAAATGTCAGTTTTGCAGACTGCAAGCCACAAACCATTACCCAGTGGTAGTGTTGTCAGTGAGAACTCTAATGCCACAAAATACTGTGTGCTACTAGGAGAGTAGGAGGGAATAGCAAATGACTTGGAGTAGCAATAGTTCTCTATGTGAAATTGTTTAGCAGTTTGTCTCGTGCTTCTGAGGAATTTCACATCTGTTCTACACCATGTCTCCCAGACCTTGCTTCTCTGTTAAGCCTTAATGAGGGAAAGCTCTTCCTGCCTTGTCATGTGGCCACTATTTTAACACTGAACATGTTAAATAAAGCTGTTATGAGCATTTCTGCATTCTCTCTCTAATGTTGACTGATCCTTAGTGCTTCAAAGGAAGGCCAGGTGGAGTTAGAGATTTTCTGAAACAAACTTTCCATTATGAAGAAAGAAATTTTTCTTACCCAGTCTGGTAACTGAAACACAGCATAGGAATATAAATGTAATGGAGCAAGCTGAATAGACAGTATGGTAATCAAGGCTTTTCTTCACTATCCTGGGATATAAAAGAATCAGATATCAGAGGCCTGTTGACCAGAGCTTCCATTTCTAGTCTACAGTTGTAACTGGAAGACAAAAGAAATAGAACAGTTGATGCCATTCGCTATACAGAAAGTATTTCAAGTAGGTTTGGCATCCAACTTGAATGAACAGATAGAAGATAGCATGTGCTTATTCTGTAGTGTTCCTAATCTATGTTAAATTTAAATAAACTTGGACTATGAGATGATAATGGACTTTTGAGATGATAATTTAAAGGACAAGCAACTTTGACTTGGAAAATTATGTAAGAGGGGAATTAATTTCAGATAATCTCGTCTTTGTAAATAAATCAAGTACTCCACATGTCTGTATGAGATTACTTTTTATTAAACAGCCTGAATATATTGTTTTTAGAAATGGTGAGATTTCCAGCATCATGTGAGGTCTACCGACACAAATGCCCAAAGTAGATGCAAAGCAAGCATATAAAATAAAACCATACCTTGTAACAAATTTCTAAAAATGGATGAATCATTTCCCTCATAAGAACTAAAGAAAGGAACAGACCAATGTTGTATGGCTTTTATATGAATGAAAGCATTTTTATACTAACATCTAAGTATTTTTTAAAGACTATAAGGCTTAGATAATTTCATTTGTTAAAAAGAAAATCTAATGAAATCCTCGTGCAATTGAAATTTCATAACTAAGCTATCTAGGAAGTCAAAACTAGAATCATAGGCTGTAAGACAAAATTAGCCAAAATGCAAATCAGTGTTTTGTGTAGATTACTTTTTGCGGCTGAGGCCACATGGATGTAAGGGGGCTGTGTGATCCAAAGAACAGACTGGGAAAAAAATCCCCAAAACCTAAACACCAAAAAACCCCAAAATTTGAAAAGTTCAAAATGCAACCTTTTTTTTTTTTTCTCCTTTCCTATCACTCCTTTTCCCCCAACTCTGATAGCCAGTAGTGGGAAATATGTGAAGTAGCATTCCTGATTACTGCATTATAGATTCTTTTACTGAATTGCTTTTTGTGCTGTCTTTGTGCTCATATTCATTACCTTCCAGAAATTTTTGGAAATGAATCAGTATGAGTGCTGTACTTTCTCAGTTAAGGTTATAAGAGACATGCTCATACTTGACTCTCTAAACTGAAGATGTGCACTGGGGACTACGACTTTTTTCCTGTTTGCTTGTCTCATGATTTTGTGGGAATGGGAAGATGGTACAAGAGGATAGACTAAAAAAATGTTTTTTTAAATTACTGTCAGTTTTATCAGGAATGCTTGAATAGTTTCACTAAAACTGGTACTTTTTCTGCAGCTTCTCGAAAAACATAAGAATACAGAAAGTATGGTAGAGCTGCTTGAACTGTACCAAATGGAAGATGAAGCCTACAGTAGTCTTGCAGAAGCTACCACAGAGCTCTACCAGTATTTACTACAACCATTCCGGGATATGAGGGAACTTGCAATGCTTAGAAGACAACAAATAAAGGTATGGTAAAGGTAACTGGGCTTCTAATTAGTTGGGAAATCCTGCTTTTTAGTTGCTATTTCATTATGCGGTAAATGAAGGCATGTTTTTTCCACTCAGTGTTGACCCTGTTTTTCTGGGTTCTCCACTGAGATGAGTGCTTTTGAAGAGTGAGAACATCTGACTTATTGTTCCAGGGAAGGTTCGGAGAGATGCCAAAATTGAAACCAAAACACTGTTGAAAGCTTAAAAACCCCCAATATTTATTACAAAGAAGTGGCCAACAAAATAAGAAACTGAGAGACAGGAAGGAGGAAGGAAATAAGCCCTCAGTAAAACCTCCCACTCACGCAGGTGTTACTTACGAGGTTGTCTTACCAACCCCAGAATGACCAGAATTTCCCCATGGCAGAAACTGCATCCTTGGGGTGTCAACAGGCTCACAAGATAATAGGCATCCCCACTAAGGCAACATTGTCCTCCATGTGAAGCTTGAGAGTGAGCCTACAGGTCCTGTCTGCTTTTTTTATATAATTTAGCTGGTTACGTCTACCTGGGCAGGTGTGGCCAGCACCGGCCCAGCCAGAGGCCTCTGTCCCTCCCCTCATTATGTCAGTGATGTCCCTGCTGCGCACGCGTGTGTACATTGGAATTCCCCCGCGCTGTGTGATACACCTGGAGGGGTCTTCTCTAAATGAGTCTGGGGGCTTACTTCATCTCCCTCCTCTTCACTTTCTCCTTCAAATGGAGGGTCATCAGCCAATAGGGAGATACCAATTAATTTTAGTTTATACAAAGTACTGTCTTCAAGTAGAAAGGGATGTGCAGCATATATACTACTGTTAATTCTTCTAAAAGATTGCATAGGAAGTTATTTTTCATTTTAGTTTTCTAAAATAATTTGATAAACTGTGGGAAGTCAGTAGCTTCTTATCTGATGTTGTGAAACACTTGAACATGCAACCATTTTCCAAGTATATAATTTGTTGTAACACTTCAACAGTATATTTTCCCAAGATCTAAAAAAGTGTAGTCAGCTGAAGAATACTTCATTTTGGTAAAACTGTTTTAAGAATGAGTGTGCTCGTTTTATTTAAAAATAATTTTGATGTTGAATACTTAGCGAAAATTAACAAATTTATCTTTATTGGATCTTGGAAGTGCTTCTGATAAAATTATTAGTTCCTATGCAGATTGTTAAGAGTGCAGCCTTCTTATTCTAAGCTAAAATGGTTTTGTTTCATTTAATCTGTATGGCAAATGACATTTTATCTCAGCTTGACACTTACTGTTCAGTTAACCAACATTACTTTTACTGGTTTCAACTTAAAAACAGTGTTTCTCTGTGGTTTTGAGTATAGAACAAGGGAGGGAGGCAAAAAGGATTTACGATTCCCAAACTAGTTTTATTTTGACATAATGCTATGTGCCTAAAGTAGTTTTTCAGAAAGCTCAGCAATATGAAATGAACTTCGTGTTATAATGTGATAATATTTGAACAAAGAGTGCTTCTTTTTGTCTTGGAAGTTAAATATTGCTGCACAGAGAATTGGCATGAATATTTTTTCAGATGTATTACACAGTTGAAGATTATGAATACTTCACTTATTAAAAAGCTTTCTTCAAAGCATGGTGAAATAATTCCCATTTTATTTGAATTTGCAGCAGAGGAAAAGCTGACTTTTTTGTTCTTTTGTCAAATAAGAAAATGTAAATATTACAATGAGTAGGAAATAATGGATTAAGAGTGGTTTGTTTTGTTTTTAAACCTCAGTGGTCTCTTTAACTGCAGCTTTAAATACCTAATTTCGTATTTTTCCTGGAAGAGTAGCCTTGGTAAATTTCAGAGCTTTGTTCTGTGGTGGATTATTTTTGTAGTATATAGTTGTATGTCATCATCATCATGGCTTGGCTTCGTGAACGAAGATTTTGAAGGGCTCTACCCACGCTTATATAGTTGTATGTACAACTAATGTAATTTATGTTCTTTTCTTAACTTAGGAATTTTTGAGTTAAAAAACGTGGTCATTTTCCTTCATCTATATTATGTGGTAGAGAAAGATGCTATCTCCTTTTTTGTTCCATTGTTTGAGAGAAAGCAGTACTTGTATCTGTGATGACAAAATATATTTACACTGTATAGCTAGGGTTGAAGAATTGCTTTATAAATAGAACTTGTGCATGAAATGGTTTATATTAATTTTCTGCATATGTTTTCTGGCAGGCTTTAACATTTCAGACGTTTTCTGTATTAGGTGTCTGGTTTTGACTTGTGGGGAAATTATTTTAGTTTTGTTTTGGCTTTTGTTTTTTTATGAATTTGGGAAGTGTTAACTTTTAATCAGTTTCATTTTGTCAGTTTTCACAATTAGTTTAGAAAGAAATTATTTGCATTGTCTATAATATTTAAGAAGAATGTTTCGTGTTTTCTCCTTTTGGAGCAAAATATAAAAATTGAAGTATATCATCTGGGTGTTAAATTTCTGCTGTTGCTGTGAAATTTAAGCAAGAGACAAACCTACAGGAGACAAGGGAGAAACAAGTCTGATCAGTGGAGGCTTATTAGAGTAGGATGGCTGTATTGTGTGCAGATTCCTTCTTTGGACAAAACGCCCACCAAACAACAAATCACAAACAAAACAACCCAGAATGGAAGTTCATAACAAAGTTAAAACATGTAGAAGCTTGGAAATGTAGACTGGTTTTGTCCATTATAGACAAGACAGAATCTTGTTTTCGTTTTATATTTTAACTTGATCATATGTTTCAGGTGTATTTTGCATCATTTAGCATAAAGGATGGAACATTTGGTGTGTGTGAGAAGTCAAAAGATCTGTTGTGAAGTACCTAAATATTTCTGGATTTGTAAAATATAATTTAAATGATGTAAGATCATGGAAGGAGAAAAGGATGGCTTATTATGAAATGAAATGTCACTCTGGAAAACTGACTTCTGCTGCAATTTCTACTGAATTACAGACTAGTCATCTCACCCTAGAACAGTGTGTTCAGTAATGATATGCTTTTTTTTGTTTGGGCTTCCAGCACCAGAAATGTAGTTTTGTTTTTATGAATGCTTAATATTTGTAAGTGCTGCTCAAATCCATGGGGACTTCCCTCTAACCATATCAGAATGCTTATCAGATACCATGCATTCTTGGAAGAGACAAACACGGCAAGCATAGTTGTGTTTTGGACTTATATTTTTGTCAGGATGATATGGAAACAATCCTGCTCACCCTAAGACCTTTTGGGGGACACACAAATAAAAGCCAATTTGTGATGAATGATATTATCAAATTGAGAAATGCTTATGAAAGCAGAAACACTGTGCTCATTTAAAGATTAAAATTGTGTATGACCATCTTTTGTAAGGTAAGTTTGAAAAGTTGTATTGATAAACCAGCCAGTCAGAACTATGATTATGTTCTGAATGCCTGAGGAGGTATAATAAAGAAATTGAAGACAGTATTATAATTTATATATTAATAAAAATATATACATAGGCATTTCTATATTTAATTATGGGCTGTTGCTGGTTTAGAAGTGATAAAAAGATATTCAGCCAGTGAGTTCTAGCACGTAAATTTCCCTTTATGGGTTACTGGATCATTTGTTCTGATCTCAGGCTCTTGAATGCAACGGAGACATCAGGCAAATGAAACTTTATATTTAAATGTCGTGTTCTGTGTGTTGGGATATGTGTATATTCTTCCAAGAACTGGGAAGGCCACTCTGAACTTAAAACCACAGGACATGCTCTTTTGCTAAGAATCAGACTCCTTAAGAACTAAACAAAAAGCTGTAGTATCTTTTGATTCTAAAAATGTTTCACGAGTATACCCACAAATTTTTCATTAATCAGAATAGATCGTTCCCATGTGAAAATTTTACAAATTTTTTGCATATGAAGAACACACATTGCCATAGCAGAAAAATGAGAGGTAGTAAGCATCAGTAACTGGAAACACAAAGGTGAAATACTTCTGAAATTTGGAAGAAGCAGAGTAGAAACCTGTGCTCTGGTGCCTTTCATTTTAGAAAGTTGAAACTAAATTTTGTTAGATCCTTCATATATAGTGCAGAGTTCTTCTGAAAGTTTGGAGGGGAGGCACCAGTGAGTGGTTGATATTTGACAACAGAACTTACTGACAGGTTAATATGGTAAAGCTTTAAGTCCTTTAAGACTAAGCTACGAAGTTTTCTTTGATGAAGGGTACCAAATCTGGTTATTTAGAAAAGAAAAAAATATTTCAGAGGAATAACTTCATGGGCAAAACCCCAAAGCCTTTTATGTCTGTACAGTTGTTTGCCAGTCTTCCTACACAGAAAGAAACTACCTTGCTACTTAGAATTTTTGTGGCCTTGTAACTGTGGACAGTACTTCATAGTTATGATTAATAGGCGGTGAGTTTGATCAAACTCAAGGTAAAATCAGTGGGAGACTTTTTTTCTTTTTTTTTCTTTTTAATGTCCTTGATATTAGACTAAAGATAAAATGTAACAAACTCTTTCACAACCTATGTGTAGATGCCAGCAAAACTTTGACACAAGCATTGAGTTGGATTGGATTTGCTTGACCGAGAATTGATAATACATTGTTATAGGTAGAAGACTACAGCGACCATTGATGACGAGTACTAAAATGTTTATCATATGTAAATTTATTTATATAACATTTATATATGATAACATTTATTAAAATGTTGTATATTAAATATATTAAACATACTCTTAGCTTCATTGCATACATAAGAATTATTTTTACTGACAATTAACTTGAATGTGGGGATGTTTTAAGAAATTTGAATACATTAATGTCGAGGTCTAGCACTGGAAACTAGAGACTAGAGCAGGATATCACATCCTGTTTTTAAAAGTTTTAGAATGCTTTATTGATTTGTTGTGCTTCCCTTTCAAGTTCCTTTACATATATTCTGGTATAGTTGAAAATACAACTCTGGCTTAACTGTATCTCAGTTTATTTGTTTGTTTAATACATGATGGCAAATTGAAGTAGTGAACCTTGTAATTAATTTAACTTCGACTTATGCAAAATCAAATACTTAGAAATAACTTATGTTGTACTGAACATGTAAAATTTTGGTTAAAAAATCCTTTCACAGTATGAAACAAATTCAAAGGAGAAGAAATTGAGTGATGACAATAGCTAGCAAAACAGTGAGAATCACTTTAAAAAATAGAGAATACTTTTAAAAAGTCACACAATCAACTAAAGATGTTTGGAGAAGGAAGTGGCTATCAGTGCTTCAGTTTGGTGTTTGCCCAAACTGGGTTTCTTTATTTTTATTTTTTTTACACAGTTTAAAAGTTTGGAGTATTGCTCCCAGACCAAATCTGTATTACTAAATCCACATTTTTATCATTGGTCCTTGAATAATGGATGTCTTAGTGAACTTGATTGTGAACTATGTATTTTTTTAAGCCTCTTACAGTATTTTATAGTGCATCATAGTCTTGAAGTGAAGAACATGAAAAAAAAGTTACAGAAGACGTATTGGAAGACCATAAGGCAGCACTGATTAAAATGCATAGATTGCATGGCATTCAGCTCAATTTCTTTCCCTCACTTTTGGGAAACACACCCTCCAGAAGTCAAACAAGCAGTTGGTGAAAGATGTCTGGTAAAAAACCCCACAAGGTAATACTTGGTGGAGAAACTGGAAGACTTCAAAGAATGTTTAGCTTTCTTTTAGTCTGTTTGTTGTTTAAGATGTGTCCTCACATCATCAGGAAAAATGGTTAACAAAACTTGGCTTTTGAAAAATGTGTGTAGTTTGAAAGAAAGCTGATTTTATGCAAACTGGCTGGATTTGCAAATTAAAGTAATAATCTTTGTTGAAAATATAGCTTTCTTGTTTGAGGAACTTATGTAAAATGCTGAATTATGCTGTGATCATCTTCATAATCTCAAAGACTGTTTCAGTAGAGTTGTATGGCAGTCTCTGTTTATAGTCTGAACTATAAATCTTCTAGACTATTGTATGAACTCAGACAGAACATTTTGCTGACTTAAAAAAACCAGGGGTTTATGGACTTTCTCAAGTACATAATGCTTCAAAAGAAATACATATTTCTTCAAATACATGCCTCAAAAACATAATGCTGATAGAAAGTGGACTGGTAGTCTGAATCATTGATGACATTTCATTCTTGTTAAGAGGTTACTGACTACAAAACTGTGGCATGTATTGGATAGCTTAAATCTGCCTGTCTGCAAAGATAAGTGGAGCACAAAACTGCTCTGGGTGTTCAAGTGTAAAACTGATTAATAAGACTTGTAGAAAAATCTGATTATGTTTGAATGCTGAAAGGTTTGTTGTTTGGTTCTTAAAAAGTTGCCTTACTAAAAGTTGGGCTGAGTAATAAAAATGGTAGGTGAAATTTCAGTAAATAAAAAGTAATGCATGTGCAGAAGGTTGATGACAACCTTCAGAAGTGTATATGCACATTCATATGCACTGTTACTCCTGAGGAAAAAGGTATGAAAGTTATCTTGAAGAGTTTGCTGAAAACAGCTTGCCATTCTGCATTTTGAAAGCGGAAAGAAAGGGTTTGAATTATTAGGCAAATTAAAACAAACAAACCAACCAAACAAACAAAAAAAAACCCCAAAAAACAAAGCAAAAAAACCCCACAATCCACAAAATAGAAAACATCCCACTTTGGTATATATGCATCGTATATTTGCTTCTTGAATGTTGCAGTTTTAGTTTCTCCTTCTCAAAAACATACTATAGTATCAGAATAGTTACAGTATGGACAGTTAGCATTTTCCAACATCCTCAGTGGAAGACCAGAACAAATGAATCAGATTGCCTTAGTTTGGAAAGCATGTGGTTCATCTAAAAGAAGAAAGATATCTGTAAATCCTAAGGTAAGGGGCAGAAAATATTGTATGTTTTCTTCAATCTTTTTTGTATTAAAAAACCAGTAGGGATCCCTAAATCAACTTGTTTGGCTTTAAAACTGTGTGAAAATAAAGGAAAAACAAACTCTTCATGCAATTTACGTGCTCTGTGGCAGTAATTTGCAGTTTAGCTGTAGACTCCAAGTACAGATGTGTTCCAGAGAGAGATAGAGCCATCAGTGGCTATTAATGATTCAGATTAACCGTCAGCTCAGGAAGCTTCTAAGCTGTTCTGTAGCAGAAGTTGTGAGTTATCAATGTATCCATACCTTGTGTCTTAATTTTTTTTTTCCCTCAAGTGCTAGTAAAGGAGGAAAGAACAGAAAGATGCAGAATCAGTGTGTCCATTCAAAAAGGTATCTTGATGAACCTTTGAAAGGCTGTTTAACATGCAGAAAATACAAAATTGCATGTCCCTGAGGATTAGAGTCAAGGAGGATGAAAACTAGAGACGTATGATTTTTTCTTTTGCAGTGTTGGAGATAGGGACATTGAAAAAGAAGAAGTAGACTTTGACACAATGTTATTCAGGTTATAGAGATCAAGGAAAGGGACTAAAGGCCTTCAGAAATTGAAAAACTTGATGAGAGTCTAAATTTCAAAAGTCCATGCAAACTGAGTCTGTAAATAGTTTGAAATGTACTTTTTTTTTTTCCAAATAATGCTCTAAAAAAATCATAATTTTTGCAAGGTTTTATTGTATTTGCTGACTTTATACTGAAACTTGTAGGCTTTCTTTGCAGTTGTTACACTTATTTTCAGTGTTCATGTTTATAGCTATTTATGTGTGTTTAATCTGATTTCTTCTTGTGAAATACTCATGCCATTATTTTTCTTTTTTTCAGTTTATCTGTGTGTAAAAATTATCCTACATATTTTGATGAGCACTTGATAGATGTGCTTAACATTTTATCTGCTGTATATATTGAGATTTCTTTAACTGACAGTTTAAAAACCCATCCAATGATTTTCATGTACAAACAGAATCTAGAATAGCTGGAAACATTCAAACCCACATGCTTGAGCATTCAAGTTAAGTAGGGTTAAACAACATTTTCAAATAACTGGTATAATATGTCATCTTAAAAATGTATTTTTTAAAAAAAAATAAAGCTTTCTTTTAGAATGTGAACTCTTTTTAGTCTGGGGCTCAGTCAGTGAAGCCGAAATGTAAATAAAGGATTTGTGATACATAGATGGATAAATAAGGAAAGCATAATGCAGAGAACAGAGTTCAGCCTTAATTCTGTCAGTTGCCAATTTAAAATACTGTAACTCAGTGTTTCTAATGCTCCTTTATATACAGTCTTATGTGTCTGGGGGAAGAAAAAACAGTTGAAAAAACCCAGTCATTCTCCTTACTCTTGCCATAACCTAAATCTTCTGTGATTTTTCACTTTTGATCACTTGTTTACTTTTCAATTTTTCAACATTCTCCATTGTTGTGGAAGAAACATTCACCACTGCACTTTGCAGTATGATGACATTATTGTTTCAGTCTTCGTTCTGTATGTCCTAACATCTTGGTTGCTTTTAATTTGTTACTTCCTTTACAGTCTTCATGTATGTTGTTTTCCTTTGTCATTAGATAATCAAAACCACTGTAGTTTGTATTGTTATTCCCAGTGGCAGATTTTTTAGGGAACCTAGACCATCAAATCTAAATTGCCTTGTAGGTATTAATATTCAAGTCCATATCAGTATTCCTTTGGATAAAACCAATAAAACTATAAAGCTCTTTTTACGTCTGAGTGGTTTTACTTACTGTATTTGGAGGTATATATGGAATTATATTTTGGAAAATACTGCTGGGTTCGTGTTATTAACTGAGAGCATAGTAAATTAAAAACCTTAGCTCTGAGAAGTCACTGACTGTATGATGAAGCTGAAATGCATGATTACTGGCCTCCTATGTCTAGCAAACTGTGGTCGCAATTGGTTATTTGACCTCCTGGAATGCGTGGAAGGAAGATAGCAGAGCCTTTGAGCAGGAACACTCATTTATGTATAAAGCCATTTCCTTTTTGTGTATTGCCTCTTGTGTGCAGTGCTCCCTCAAGCCTTTTTTTGTTCTTATAATTAACTGTCCCGCTGTTGTTATATGTTGGATATTTCTCCTTTTCTGCGTATTACAAGGCCATTTAGGAAAAGGATTACAAAGGGTCTGGAGAGATGTGACATATCCCTGTCTAAGCTATTATGTGGCCTGGCCTAAGTCTGTTTCTGTCAACCTTGTTCATTCTTGAGAGAGAACCTGGAAAGTATTAAAGACCATCATTTAGTAGCTATGTACTACATGTGTGTCTTGTGATTGCAGGCCTGTTTCTCATATTTTCTTGCAATTAGCTTGCTTTACTCTCTTCAAAACTCAACAATTTGCAAGCTGTTCCAGAGGAGCATCTTTCCAGTAGAAGAGTCTTGCCTTTGTTGATTCACCCTCACTTGCTCACAGACTGGTTCAGGAACTTCCTTTCAGTTTGTTTTCTCTGAAGGATTAATTTGTTTTCCATTCAAAACCACACCAGAACAGTGTAGAAATGTGTTCTTTTATCTTCCATTACTCTGAAGCACTGGCTGATGAAAGCACCTGTTTGTGTGATGTTTTGAAGCTAATGGCTTCTGCTGTTTGGATCCCTTCTTGTGTGCTTTCTGACAACCACTTTTGTGAAAGCTGTCATAATTTTCTTTGTTTCAAAGCATCATCTGAAACAAAGCTTGCAAAACACGAAAGTATGCAAAAACCCCTATCGGGGCAGGGGGGAGGAAATCATAGTCAATATTACCCTGAAGCTTGGATTCCTCTCAAAGAGAATATAGGGTTTTTTAAGGAGGAATAGCTGGCATGTTTTTTAGAGAAAGTGATTACTAGAAGAGAAACTGTTGATTTTTCGTGTATGTTATCTGGTTGTAAGATGAAAGGTTTTTCTGCTAGACGATACTTTCTCCAGAACTTTGAGTCCAAATGAGGAATTCCAGGCCAAAAGCTCAGTTTGAGAAAATGTTAGGTAACTGAAAAGCCTTTTAGATTAGGAAGAAACTTCAACTATATTGGAGCTTCTTAATTTTTAACTGAAATCGTTACTGAATCTAAAGTAGATACAGAAATTTACAAGAAGTGTCAATTAGGTGACAGCACATCTTAGTTATTCTTTCTGTGCTCTGTCCATTTCAATTCTTTGTTGCCTTTTCTTAGTCATATATATCGCAGACAATAGTAATTTAAACTAGTAATTTTTCTCTTGAAGTATTTGCACTCACAATAGAACAATCTTCTTTTCACATTTCCCCAGAGTGTGCCAGGTACCTGGCTGAAAGTGGCTGTTTGCATGCCCTTTATCTTTTAGATTGTCACAGTTAATTTGGTTTTGATTATGAAGAAGGACAGTAATTGCCTTTGGAAAGGTTGCTATCAGTATTTTATTTTACACAGTGTTGGTTTTTTTTCAATAACTATTTTTCTTTTTTTCTTTCTTGATGGAGAAATTGAATCAGGTGGAACAGACTGGGTGGATGGGAAGCACTTGCTTTTCCCACAGGGAGCGTTGGAGCACACAATGTAGAGGCTCTCAGAGGCTGCAGGGCGCTTGAGTCAGGCAAACCCAGAAAAGCAAGCTTGGGCAGCAACACTGCTGTGAGAAGCAGTGAGCAGCAGACAGCTAGACTCGAGAGACTGCAACTTTCAAGGAACCAAATAGGATTCTTATTTGCTGCTACTCAGAAAGTCATTGACCTAATAGAAACAAAGATGGTAAGCAAGCACCTAACCATGGTGGTAGTGGATCAAGGGTTGGACTTGATGATCTCAGAGGTCCTTTCCAACCCAGCTGATTCTGTCCTATCCCCTATCCCATCTCCTGTCCTATCCCCTATCCCATCTCCTGTCCTATCCCCTATCCCATCTCCTGTCCTATCCCCTATCCTCAGTGTCTTTCTGATGTGAATGAGTATATGAACAGCTGCATAAAGTGAAAGGGAATGGACACTTCAGTAGCTGTACCAGATCAAACTGGTCTGTTTACAAGCCGGAGTTCTTCCTTTCCTTGTTCCCTGAGTTTCTAAGGAGCTTTATGACCATGTGCTTGTGGTTGCAGATAAATATGCATACTTGTATGGGTATTGCTAAAGCAAAGGCTTATTGAGTTTTCTCTGCGTTGCTATGTGAATACCTTATCGTGAATGGTGGTATGGATGACATACTTGGGATTGTGGTAATGGGAAGATGCTTTCCTTTTTTGTTACTTGTAAATACTTGCTCTAGGGAACAAAGATACAATTGTATTATGCAATTGTAAATCTCTTTAGCTTGCACCATGTGTGAATAATTTTTGGCAGGCAAAACTTTATGAGAAAATGTTACTTTGAGGCTTCTTACTCTCCTGGAATTCACGCCTATAAACATTGTTCACTTTACTCAGCGATTCTATGTCAATTCAGGAAGACTTTTAACTGTGTTGGTTTTTATCCAGCTTCTCAAAGAACTTGCTGTTTCAGAGTGCTGTGTAAATGGAAAGCATTAATTTGACCAGTGTTCCAGGGGGGGTTTGTGGGGATGCCGAAATGGAAAACGAAACACTGCTGAGTGCCCAACCAGAGGCCTCTGTCCCTCCCCCCGTTATGTCAGTGATGTCCCTTCTGCGCACGCGTGTGTACATTGGAATTCCCCCGCGCCTGCGTGATACACCTGGAGGGATCTTCCCTAAATGAGTCTGGG